>JACCIB010000730.1:0-94937 GCA_018906965.1 Philotrypesis tridentata | reverse complement strand
TTCATCAGGTAGAGGTCAACGTGACATATCCTTAAACGCACAGTACATTATTGTGTTTCGAAATTTACGCGACAGATCACAGATACAACATTTATCGCGGCAATTGTGTCCAGAGGATCCGAAATTTTTGCAAGATGCTTATTGGGATGCAACTTCAATACCTTATGGCTACCTTCTGTTGGACTTAAAACAAAATACACCGGACAACTGCAGATTTCGAACTTGTATTTCCCGGATGACAAGTTACATTACGTCTATGTGTCTCGAATAAGAAGATAAAAGGTGGTGACACGTCGAGTCTTGTTCCAGTCGCATCCCTGTGATGGGTAAGCAATCGAAGAGACGTGTTTTCGCCCGCAAGGAAGCTATAATTTTAAAAGCTTTATATCATTTAAATAATAAACAACGAAAAGCACTTATTCAATCTGCTGACTCAAAATTAGTACGGTATATTTGTGAATGTGCATTGAATATTTTGATTGGTAATGTACCCTTAGAAAGCACTCAAAAGTCACGATTACGACACCATGCAGAGATTTTACGAAAACTAACTAAACTATCTGTTAGTTTATCCAAAAAGAAAAAAATTATTCTACAACGTGGTGGATTTTTGCCAGCTTTATTAGCACCTGTCATTGGTACATTGTTGGCTAGCATTATAAGGAAGTAAATATGGATCACGCAAGGAAGATGGTACTTGTACCTCACGAGAATGTTGAACGTCTCCAGAATGTACTTACAAAAGGCGACATTGTTTGTGATGTTTCTATATTAAAGACTGTTCAAACACCAGGGACTGTTATGAGTAGACTAGATGCTGAACTGAGTAATATATTGAATTCAGCTGCTTGTACAAGTGATCAAGAAAAATGGTCAAGATATCGTAACGCTCTCCAACGATATCTCCATTTTAAGACTGCTGGTGATAACAGCGAATCGATAAAAAAGGAGAAAGATGATGATGATGAGATGAAAAATGAAAGCAGATCTAAGACCGATTACGAATATGACAACGAAATACGCCGTGTGGAGGAAGAAGATCGGATTGATGCGAGTATCGCCGAGAGTGTGCCTACAAAGTTCCGTGCTAAAGCAGGACAAGTACTACGAAAATTACGAGTAAGCGGTAAGATTGGCTGGGATGCAAATGGTGTTGTGACAATAGGAGGAGTTCGCTTAGGTGAAGCCAACATGATTGATTTAATAAATGATGATATGAGAAAAAGACAAGGAACGCCACCTCATGGACACGAGCAGTTTGCTCTGGCTCTTCATGAATCATTTATACCTCGTGAATACATCGAAAATGAACGTGTCTGGAAAAATATGACTGCTAACACAAATAAACGTGTCTGGACCAGTATAGTCGGTAGTACCCCAAAAGGAAGTATAGTTAGCACTGCTGTCTCTCTTCAAAATTCTACACCAGATGGCTCTGGTAAAGGATTTCGAACGCCACGTCATGAGATTCAAGGATCCAGCGGTGTAAACAATTCTCGAAATAACATCAGTAGTGTTTCGGACACTGGTGATGAGAGCGACGCGAGCATAAAATTAGGTGATCAAGTGACTAGTAAAAAAAAGAAGAGAAAACTAGTTGTAACCAATTCTGAAATCACAGCATGGAGAAGAGAAAGAAAAACAAGAAGAAGAAAATGAAGTAAAAAATAGTGCATTAGATGAGTTAATAAACCTACTACCTTTTGAACTACATGTTCCCAGGTATAAATTTTGCGGACCTGGCACAAAACTCGCTGAGCGTGGTGAAGTTGGTATTAACCCGTTAGATACAGCATGTCGTCAGCACGACTTAGCCTATAGCGATAAAAATTGCAACCGACGTAAGGCTGATCGTATATTAGCTGAATATTCATTTAAACGAATGCTCGCTGATAAAACACCTGCGGATGAGCGAACAGTGGCAATGATGATAGCTTGCTGTATGGTAAGCAAGATAACTCTTGAAAAATTATTTTCACACATCAAGAAAGCATTACAAAAAAAGAAGAAAGAGGGTAACAACAAATCTGTAAAGACTTATAATAAGAAACAGAACAAAGAACTGAAGGAAGAGAATAAATTATTGAATCCGTCGAAAGGGATTACGAAGAAGACCAAGAAAAGTACATAAAACGATGAATCGTACAGGTTTAAGATTTGAAAAAATTTATTATACACCATCACATCCGGCATCATACACAGCTGTTGATAAACTTTTCCAAGCTATACGTAGAAAAAACAGAATAAAAGTAAAAAATATAGTCGAAAAAGTGTTGAAAAGTGGCTCGAGAGTCAAGATGTATACAATCTACATCGACCCGTTAGGCGTCGATTCTCGAGACGAAGTTATAATGTACGAAATTTAGATGATTTATGGGAGGCTGATCTGATGGATTTGAGATTCTTAAAAACTTACAATGATGGATACAGTTACGTTCTCATTATTATTGATGTGATCAGTAAATATTGTTGGGCAGAACCGATCAAGGAAAAAACTTCAAAAAGTGTTGCTGAAGCGTTTTTACATGTGTTATCAAGAAGCAATGATCGTCGGCCGATATGTCTTCAAACGGACAAGGGAAAAGAATTTGTTGGCCGTGAGACTCAGCTCGTGTTACACGATAATGGTATCACACACAGAGTGGCACGAAGTCCTGATACGAAAGCAGCTATAGCCGAAAGACTGATACGTACCATTAAAGAGCGGGTTTGGCGATATTTTACCCACAAAAATACACGAAGATACATTGATGTATTGCAGAATATAATTAAAGCATACAATCATAGTAAGCACTCTGCAACCAAGATGACGCCGGCATCTGTTACCATATATAATGTTCTTACAGCACGGAAAAATATAGATCGACGATATGGTAAAAACAATAAAACAGGTGCCAAAGCTAAGTTCAAAGTTGGAGATATGGTACGAGTCAGTCGTGCACGAAACATCTTTGAGAAGGGATACGAGAGCGGTTGGACGTTGGAAATATTTAAAATTATACAAGTTTCTTTAACGCGTTACCCAGCTGTCTACCAATTGCAAGATTTATCTGGTGAGGTTATAGACGGGTGTTTTTATGCTGAGGAGTTGAGCAGAGTACAAAAGGATCTAAGTGCAACATCTTTTGAAATAGAAAAGGTGTTGCATGTCAGAGGCAAGGGATGCTCGAAAGAATATTTTGTCAGTTGGAAAGGTTATCCAGAAAAGTTTAATTCTTGGATCAAGGCTAACCAGCTTTCGCAGAAATGAAGGATCAATTCTACATTATTTTACCTAGTAATAGCAGCATGAAATATTTCGCAGAAAATACTACAACACACTATATCACACAATTACCACAACAGATCAGGTTACAGGGGTCATGGGTTGTTGCTCTTACAGAGGTTCAAATTCCGCTGACGTTTCAACATGTGAAATTCGAGGAAGAGAAAAGAAAAATTTCAGTGAAACGAACACCCCCTTCGATGATCAAGACAAACAAATTAAGGGAAGAAGACGATAGAATTACAATTACCGAATCGTTGATTCGTTCTGGTTATTACAAAGACATTTTCACACTCGTCGACGAAATAAATAATTTAGAATGTATGAAGGATCATTTGACGGTGGTGATTGAGCGTGGTGGCTATACAACGATAAAAAAGACCTGTGGAACAACTATTTGCTCTGAATTTATTCATGAGGTCTCCCTGCCGGGAAAAATACAAAAAATTCTCGGTTTTGAAAGTGATGATGAGAGACAGAAGCCAATTGTTTTTGGTGAAGATCAAAGATTAATAGAAGGTACTAAACCTGCTCGGCTTTCCAGCGCTTTACCAACAATGTTAATGATCTACAGTGACCTCTGTGAACCGTATGTGACAGGTGATGTACGATCTCGACTTTTACGAGCAATACCGTTGAACACTGATAATTATGAATATGGAAATACAAGGATTAAAAGTTTTTGTTCACCTATATATATACCGTTATTATTCAACTCGTTTCAGACGATAGAAATAGATGTAAGAGATGATTGTGGACAACCGATACCATTTGATCACGGAACGCTAACCGTAACACTTCATTTTAAGAAAGTCGACTAAAAATGGCTCATTACGAAAATTATTTCAGTTATCAAGTTGGTAATGGTTACCGTGGTGATGGAGGAGGGGATAAAAATCCCTACACAGGAGGTGTTGGACATGTTTATATTGGATCACCCTATCAAAGAGGCCATGGTATTGGTTCATTCTTAGCCGGTATATTTCGACGAGTCCTTCCGCTCATCAATCGCGGTGCTAGAGCTGTGGGAAAAGAAGTTGTGCGTACAGGTATTAATATTATATCCGACGCTGCAACACGCAATACACCTGTCAAAGAGTCATTCCGCACCCGTATGAGAGAATCTGGTGAAATTCTAAAGAGAAAAGCTGAAGAAAAGTTGGATAAACTGATGGAGGGGTCCGGATATAAAATGTCGCGCTACGGTTATCCTTCTCAGTTGCAGTCACTCGCTGCACCTACAACAGTGCATAGTAGAAAAATAAGAAGGCGTGGTGTGATTGCTCGTACAAAAAATAAAAGTTTAAGAAAGACCATCAATAAGAAGAAGAAGAAGAGTAAGAAGAAGAAGACAACGAGAAAGAATCAGAAGAGCAGGAGGAAGCTGGTTACAAGAAAAAGACGTAAAAACAGAAGTACAAGAGATATTTTTGACAGTTAAAAAAAATGGCATTTTTACACAATCATTCTTGCGAATGTCTGAAGTCAGAGCTATTACTATTTGAAATCCCACCGACACAAACGACAATAGAGGGTTCGCATTGGATTCAATACAAACCAATATCATCTTTGACTGATGATTCATCGATAGAATTTGTAATCCCTGGTAATAGTGATGAATACATTGATTTGGCTCATACCATGCTCAGCCTTCGTGTGAGTTTAAAATCTACAGTAAGTGAAGAAAATGTGGCTGAACAGGATCGAAATGCTTTTAAAATTTTAATGGCACGGGTAGGACCGGTCAATAATTTTATGCATTCTCTATTCAATCAAGTAGACGTACTATTTAATTCAAAACCTGTATCTCCACCTACCAATGCCTATGCATACAGAGCTTATATTGAAACGCTACTAAATTACGGGCCTGCTGCAAAAGCATCCCATCTTTCTACTGTTCTATGGTGTGACGATAGCGCTGGAAAAATGAACGATACAGAAAATTCCAATCAGGGTCTTGTAGAAAGACGGAAACTATTAGCTCATGATAAACCTATTGACCTAATTGGTCATCTGCATACAGATGCCTTCAATCAAGAGAGGCTTCTAATCAATGGTGTTGAAGTGAGAGTACGCTTAGTGAAAACTCGAGATAGCTTTTGCCTGATGGATCCTACCGGTAATTTTACCGTACATATCGAAGAGGCAAATCTTCTTGTTAGACGTGTAAAAATCAGCCCGAGTATATTGCTGGCGCACGCTCAATCGCTCTCAAAAACAACTGCTAAATATCCTCTAACAAGGGTGGAGGTTAAAGCAATAACTATGCATAGTGGTGTGCACGGTGAGACTTTGGATAACATTGTACTGGCTCAACTACCGAAAAGAATAATCATTGGCTTTGTCAATATTAAAGCTTTTAATGGTGATCGAATGCTCAATCCATTCAATTTTGAACACTTTAATATAAACTTTTTATGCTTGTACGTTGACGGTGTACAGGTACCTTCAAAACCATTGCAATCCGATTTTACAACAAGAAATCTGTACGTAGATACCATACTCTTTTCTCTGGTACAGGCATACATTTCCTCAACGAAGGCAATCAAATAACCCGTGATTCCTATCCACACGGGTATTGCCTCTTTGCATTTGATTTGACTCCAGATTTATCGGCGAACGATAGCGGCCACTGGAATTTGATCAAACATGGTAGCATTCGATTGGAAGTACGCTTCAGTAATCCGTTAACAGAAACAGTCAATTGCGTTCTATACTCAGAGTATGAAAACATTTTAGAAATTGATGCATCTCGTCAAGTCATAGTCGATTTTAGTAGCTAATATTTTAATATATAGATGTCGCTATGCTCTACCAGATTACATATAAAGACTCGATCATGATTGTCTCCGAATAGATGTAACGCTATAAACAGCCTTTGCAATGGACAGTCTTCAAATATTGAAAAATCTGACAAAAATCCGCTGCCATACTATCGGTGTATTCCCGGCCGACCAAATACCGTGAGTTTGGACGAAACCGGCTGCATTTATCACCAATACGGATGATCACACGAAACCGGGTATGCATTGGGTCGCTATGTATATCGATAAATCTTGTAATGCATTTTATTTTGATAGTTTTGGTCTACCGCCGTTCATACCTGACCATATCAACCGATTGCGAAAAAATTGTAAACAGTTTCGTTAGAATGACATTCGACTACAGAATGATTCCTCCAACGTATGCAGCCAATATTGTATTATGTTTCTGCGTTATATGAGTGATGGTTCAGGTTACAATAAATTTCTCAATAATTTCTCTGACAATCTACAAAAAAATGATGACATAGCCAGACAGTATGTACGACGCGCGAAAAAAGCTGATGAGTCCTTCGTAGGAAATGGTGGCTGCCTTGTCAGATGTTTACAAAGCTGTTGTTCTTCGAAGATGTCATTATTGTAACGTATAAAGTGTCGCGTCAAATGAAAATTTGAATCAGCATTCGGTCTCTTTGTCGACCCCCCTACCCAGGGGCTTGCTCGGGGCCTCCCACTATCGCCACATTTCAAACTGTACATTACGAATTCACGATTAGTGCTAGTTTGTCAGTCGTCCAGAGAACAGCCAAGACGCGCCTACAAGAATGGCTTCGTATCCACAGCAACAAATGTTACTTTGTGCTTTATACGGGCTAGATAACAGATGTTCAAAAAAAATTATCGTTGGCATGGAATACGACTCTTTAGAGGACGAAGACTACAAACCAGTAGTAAGATTATTGAGTAGTGAATTCAACGGCGTAGCCTTCTCAAGTGCTAGCTGGGAGATATTCAAGAGTAAATTCTCAGATATCTTAAAATACTTTGCTGGGGAAGCTGATTTTCTAAAGAGCGTGACAGTTGAGGGTCCTGGCTGGAAACTTAAATACACAAACGATAACGAGGACAAAATCATCGTAATTAAACAGAGTTTCTCACCCATGGAGCCCAAAACGCCAAAAAGGATTCAAGGATCCATTACGCTGGACGAATCGACATTTGGGTGTTTAAAAAATTATATTCATAAATGTATTGATTTACGTCTCTGGTGTTTCGAGGTAATAGGAAGTAGTGTAAGCGAGAGTGTGAAAAATATTGCAGATTTTATTATAAACAAAAGTAAAGATTATATGGAGGAATCTCATTTATTAAGTTATTCGCCGAGAATTGTGAAAAAATATGTGAATTTAATCGACGATAGAGTGCTTACTACATTTAAGGAAAACGTTGACGGTTATTGTAAAAAATATCATCAATACGCTTCCGAGCTTGAAAAAATTGAAATTGAAAATTTGTTGTATGAACTAGCTTCGTTACATATGTACAACTTAATAAATATGCTCAATAAAAGGTTGGAAAATTAATCAAACTGTGTATTTTATTGACCTGTAAATCCATAATCCACCTCCTTTTCACATTCATAATTATTACGTTAAAAAAAGTAAGGAAAAAGAAAAGCAGGAAAAAAAAGTTAAGTAAAAACCATCTTTCCCATTCCAAACTCCCCACCCACACATTAAACATCACTCCCACCCTTGAGCCCTCCCTCCCCATGGGTCTCTCCCTTCCTTCCTATGGGTCTCCACTCTCCCCAATTACATGGATGGCCCCCTCCCCCAATTACATGATATGCACACCCCCTCTCCTCCCCGGACTATGGACGCGTCATTGCAAATCTCCCCACCGCTCTGGGTGCGGTGGTGGGGGTTTGTTTTGACGCTCCATAGTCCGGGGTATACTACTGCTCATTTATTAAAAAACACAAGTTTATTCAAAAGGACTTGTTTCACGCATCAAAAAATTTAGGTAAAACAGTGAAATATTAGCATAATCCATCGAAATTTTGTTGTACTATATTATAAACATGCTATAGAGTATCCTTATATAATCAGTTTTAACATTTATAATAATGAAAATAAACTAAACAAGATTTTATACTTTGAAAAGCGCACCCGGGTGTCATATACTCAATATATAATAGTTTCAAGGATATTTGACTTACATAAAAGTCAAGAAACAATTAATTATAATCAATACATCCATACTCATGATTGATTTTTATTTAAATTTATTTAAAAAGAAATTTTAAAAAGCACTTTTTAAGAGAGCAAATTAAGCTCTAGCAGAAGGGACTATCTCTCCATCTCTCTCTAATAAATGCATAAATGTAGTAAATTTAGACTTAGACCAAATTAAAAAAATTTTAGTAATGATTAATGGTAAAAAAAGTAGATGAGAATATTCTATAGGATCTCGCGAACAAAACAGAGTAGGTGAGAAAAGCCCAAAAACATTCATTAGATGTGAAAATAATGTTGTGATAGATAAACATACAGCAATGGGAAAAAGTTTGTGTCTTCCGATAAGGTAATCTTTTTTATGAAAACGCCTAGAGAACTGAGACTTGATGTCTGAGTTAAAGAATTTAACGACAAATGCGCACATATGAATATGTTATACATTATTTTGTTTATATTGAAAGTTTATAACGTTACAAGCAAAAAATGTAGCTCGCTGCAGTTCCAGCTGCTCTCGACTCTTCGCGCATGCCCGTAACCCGCTTAGCTCGCCTCGGGCTTCGAGCTACATTTTTTCACTTGTAACATTATAAACTCTTAAGGGATTATGACAGTGTTAAAACCTGAAAAAAAAGAAAAATTATTAGTGCTGTAAAAAGTAATATATATAGGTGCTCCAAAAAATAAATTTTTCCTTTCAAATATAAGTATTATACATCACTTTTATGCATTAAAAATATGCATTAAGTGAGTATAACATTTAACAACAATTAAAGGTATTTACTTACCAAAAAACATCATTTTCATCACTTTTGTTTGCTTGCCGCATGTTTCTGATGGAACCGTACCATCAATCCTGATGAATCAAAGTGCCAAATCTTCATTATGAGTCTGGCCTCAGACTAAGCGGAACAGATTCCTGAAAAACACAAAATTAATGTAATTGATTAAACATATATTTACAATATTAGTAATTATAGTGAATGTTACATATGTAAACATACGTAACATTCACTTTGAACTTATGTTTGCCAATTCTGCTCCGCTTAGTTTGTGACCATACTCATAAGGAAGGTTTTCCACTTTGGTTCATCAGGATTAATGGTACGGTTCCTCCAGAAAGCTGTGGCAAGTACACAAAAAGCATGAAAAAACTAAATTTGAGTAAAAGGCATTTAAAGTTTATTATGTAAATCATACAAATGAACTCAGCTATACTTACAGAAACTATCTGGCATACCTTGATTTGCTTTTGGTACTCAAATATACATATAATTAAGTATATTTGGTGGTACGCGCCTATCATGCTGTGTGATAATAGCATTTAGAAGCTGAAAATAAAATAAAAATTATCGTTAGCTATTCATAATCAAGTAATGTTTATGAATTACAGTTACATGCAATACTTACCATTATTAAATAGACTTCAATATGTTAAAAAGTATGCCAAACAATACTCCAGACAGTCATTATAAACTCCCATCTTGCTGGCTTGCACCCGTACACCTAAAAGCAAAAAATAAACCAACAAAGAAAAAGCTCATTATGAATACAATTATTACAAATTAGTTTCCAATACTTATCTGAATAATGTTTGTACTCTGCAGAAGCTCTTGCACTTTTACAACACCACTGAGGTTATAAACATTGTTACAGCAGCTAGCAGACTAACTGCACTGATCTAGTGTCTTGAATGAAAAACAGCTGTTTGGCTGCTTTCTGCTGTTTTATAGAAAATTCTACTATACTGATCAAACAGTAATCTTCATTCTCGACTGGATGCAGTGAGCCACAACCTGTTCGAGTGGCAAATTCAAATTTTTTGAATGCCTTTACTTTAACACATTGAGTTTAGTAACATAAAATGACACATAGAAAAATTAATTTTACGGATTTTTTTGATTTGTTTAAATTCTATTTATTTGCTAATTTTTAAATTAAAAATTAAACAATATTCAAAGCCGAGCGAGCATTAGCGAGCGAGGTAACTCTGGCTAGTTTAATATTATAATAAAATTCTGATTTTTACAACAATGTTATTGAATGCACAATAACACATCGCAGAGCAGATTTTAGAAATATCTTGCCGATACATTATGTTGTTTACATGAAAATATTTATTTGGTCCGAAATGTAGAATATTTAAAAATAATTGATACGTATTTTTTATTTTTTCAATCAAACAATTATTAACAACAGTACAGCGCATTCAAATATTCTGTAACGTCACGATATGAGTTTCGCCTAGGCAGCAGTATATCTATATAAGTACGTATCGTGACGTCACGGAATTTTTAATGCGCTGCAGTGTTATTAATAATTGTCTGAACGAAAAAAGAAAAAATACGTATCGATTATTTTTTTATATTTTACGTGACGGACCTAATAGATTTTTTTATATAAATAACAGATATTGTTATATCTGGAATAGTAATAAACAATCTTAAATTCGAACATCTGGCAAAACGTTGTAACCCCCCACTCCGCCTCCGCAGACAGCAAGCTTGTCGCGTGCCGAGTCCTCTCTTCCCGGCTGTGGGTGCTAGTAGTATACCATAGTATAGCAGTAAAGCAAAGGAAATTAGGAAAATGCATAAGTGCGACAGAGATAGGCTTCCCCTCCCCCATTTTCTCTCAACTCCGACACAGTCGGATGCTAACCTTCGAGGTTCGGCCGACGACAAAAAAAAGGTAAGGCCCATCGATAGTCAAAGCAAAAAACAAAGAGTCGAACAGAGAGTGAGGAAAGAGAGAAAATTGAGGGACGATAGTCTGTCTCTGTCGCTCTTATGCATTTTCCTATGCTTCTCACTCACTCTCACGGGATTTCCTACGTTTCGTTTCCTCCTACTCCTTAGATCTTTACTTAATGTGTGTGTATGTGTCTTTGTGTGCGTGTGTGTGCGTGCGTGCGTGCGTGCGTCACGTCTCTGCGTTTAGTGCCGCGCGAACAGTTTTAACCCGTACACGAGTAGCAATTTACCCCACGGATTGGAAAAAATTCAATTATTATCACAAAATTTTTAAGCTGCATATCGCTGCAATATCAATTACAATATATACATATTAGTTTAAACCCAGATTTTCCTAAGTGAATAAAGTTACGCGCGTCTAATTATAAAACCATCAAGTGCGTCAAATATTCTAATACTTTCTTGAATATTGTTTTTCATTTTTTCATTTACAATAAACTTTTTTTAATCATTATCAAATTCGATGTTTCACATCTGTCAGCTGTCCCGGGACAGCTCAATTTTTTTGGATTTTCTTGGAGGAGATTTTGGTTTTTTTTCTTGGCCCGGTGGAGGATTTTGGTGATATAATTGCATAAATATATTTATTATAATTTTTGTGTTTCGGGAAATAGAGGAATTACTTTGGAGTTATGGGAAGAACTTTGGCAGTTGTTTTTTTCCTTTGAGGTCTTTTAAATGTCCGAAATTCGCATTTCAGGAGGAGCCAACTTTTATATTTTTCCCTTTGATTTCTTTGAGTCACCGTAGAGGATACTTTCGTGATCCTTATATATAGCCATAACGTGATCCGGTTGGAATTAATAATTTGGCCGTTTACCCATGTGAATATTTAGAGTCAATAGAAATTTGTTTGCTAAGCTATCCAATGTAATAGGGGGTTTCAGAATATATTTTGGGATTTATGTTAGCAATTTAGTTGTTGATATTTTTATTTGTGTTACCGAATTTCTACCACTTTCCCGCGGCCTGTCACATTCTAGCAACTCTTTCTCGATGTGACAAGTCAGCCGCGTGGAATAAATTATTGTTGTACACTAATTGGAATCCCCGCGTGGGTGGGAAAACTTCCACGTTACAAAATTTTATTATAAATTATTTTATTTTAATGATTTACCCAACAAAATTATTATATAAACTAACAAAAAATTTACTTATAGGATTATAAATAGACTATTTTAATTCACTGATTGTGGTTGGTATAATCTGTGATTGACGATCTCCGGTGTCGCACTACATCCTACGACCCCGAAAGCTTTTGTTTACAAGTATAGTCTTTAAGTAAATTTATTGTGAATTTAGCCCTGAAGAGGAAATCCATGAGTTTGAAACGTCAGCTATTTAGAATAAATATATCATTGACTCGAAGAGATGATTAAATTCTTTCTCCCGATACTTATTCATCTTTCGAACGTCATTTTAAACTACCCCTTCGAATATTGGAAATCTGACGGCGAATTCGTAATCAGAATCCTCCAAAACACATTTATATTAATTTTCGTAAGGATACCTGGAAAAATTTGCTCAATAATACATTTTTTCACAAAAAATAGCATTTTTTTCATCTTTCGGCTGCCATTTTGGAACCGCTATTTCGAATATTGGGAATCTGCGAGGGATTCCTAATCAGCATCCTCGGAAATACTAACATACTAATTTTTGTAAGGACCTGTTAAACAGTTCACTCAGTAATGAATTCTTTCACAAAATATAGCATATTTTAGCATTTGTATAGAAATAGCAACAACTCACTAATAATTTTCTATCATTTATGCATTAATTTTAATTCTATATTATACTAAGATCCTTAAACTATAAAAAATTTGATTAAATTGATCGAAAACTACCATAAAAGCACAAAATCTACGGAAACAAACGTGGTCAAATGATTCGCAATGCCACAGTATTGAATATTTAGAAAAAAATTGCTTAAAAATTTTCGTTTTAATGAGTCATTTCTTCCCATACGAAAAAGTCCCTGAAAAAAAGTCCTCCCTATATTTAGGCCTCCGAATTCAGGCCCGCCCCCCCCCCTTTCTTAACTTGTTAATTATAAATACTCTTATCAATTAGATACTACCTGTTATGGAAAGTAACTAAAGTTATTATGTTTCAGAAAGAGAAAAAAGAAAGAAAAAAATCGGAAACTGAAATTGAAGTTGATGGTACCAAAGAGCTGCACGTTACATTGAGCCCACGCACTCCAGGTGGTGATCCACCTGAAACTGAAGAGCTGATCAAAGCGCTAATGGTTAATATAACACTTGTTTGTATATTGGGACAGATTTTAATATTTAATTTGAGTTTAACATTTCTTGTAAACGATTGCATTGATTACCGTTCACTTTCCCGAATGTGATTTGCTAGCTACTCAAATCTTTTTTGGTATTTTTACCGTATATTTTATTTTATTTACAAATTTGAAATGAAGGTATCGTCGCGTAAAAAGCTGTGCTGCAACTGCAACGCGTACTTGTTCTCCTAATTAGTGAAAGGTAAAATTTATTAGAGATTGACAGAAACTCCGTAAGAAGGCGTGCTATGCGAGAACAATGACAGGATTGCCTTTTTATACTTTCCACTATCTTTTAAATTATACTTTGAATATTAGACTGAAATTAGAGCGAAAGAACATACTGAGCAGCCATCATACCCGTATAAATTCTTTTCACGGAACTGTCGGGAGTCTGAAATGGAGTTTTAAGGGGTCAGGTCTAAGTTAAATCCTGAAAAAACTGATAAATTGTTAGATTAACAAAAAATTTTATGTTTAATTATACATTTAAAAAATTTTTTCTGATTAGTATATACCTAAAATACTTCACTTTCACCAGCAAAATATGTATGTATATCACTAATGACTATATATATTAAACAAGTTATAAAATAGTGATTTTATGTATTTTTACTTACTTGCCGTATATCTCTGGATCCGGGTGCTGAAAAAGCTTCATTCAGGATGGAAAATTTTCTCAGTGAGACTCTCCTTAGAATAAGTGGTGCGGATTCCTGAAAAGCAACTATTTTAAATAATTAGCTACAATTATGATCAAATTATTAGTAATTATAATGAATGTAACGTATATTGACATACGTAACCTCCACTTCTTACTTATCTTTATGAATTTCGCTCCACTTATTCTGTGAAGAAACCTATTCCAAAGGTTTCTCTAAAATTTGAGCGCAATTGGTCCATCTATGGCAGAGAAATTTTACGGCAAGTAACCAGAGAGCATAATAAAACAAAAACTGAGAAAAATGCAGTTAAAGTTTTGTTATATATTTAGTCCAATAAAATATACTTACCATTTTTATTCAGCTTTAGGACCTTATTTCCTTGAAAACTAGTTATACGCTAGTTATTTCTGTAATATTTGATGAAGATTCAGGTCCAAACAGCTTCTCTGCAACAGAAAATGATAAATAATGAAAAAGGAATTATTTTATACTTTAAACTAATATTCTATTTTAAATTATAAAATAGAAATTTTTTAACATATTAGTTCTTTCTCTTCCATATATAGACTTTATTTCACAGGAAAAATATTTATTGTGTATGTGTATGTGCTTGTGTGTGTGTGTGTGTATGTGTGTGTGTGCGCGTGTGTGTGTGTGCATATATATCATGGTACATTTACGGTAAAAAAAATACAAAAAAATACTAAAATTGCTACAAATAAATAATAAAGTAAATCATACTGAATATTATATGAATAATTACAGAGTACTCAACAATAGTTTTCTTGCTTGAAATAAATACACTAGAAGAGCACCAATTTGAAGGGTATACAGAAACTTGTCCAGACGAGATTCTGAATGAAAAGTAGGTCATTCTGGAAAGCAGACGACTCTACTGATCATTAGCTGACAGGCTTGCTGATGTATTTGTAGTCTACATGTATGAAGAAAGAGACCGTGTTTACACATGGCTTGCATGTGATTCATGTTTATAAAAAAAATGAAAAAAATTGTATGATTTTATGTGTTTCAGTATAAGTATAGTAATGCAGTATTTGCGTGTTATTGGGTGATAGGAAGTGTGATGTAGGGTTAAGCGTATATATATAGTGTATATCAATGAAATGCAGGGATATGGTTTTAATGTGCACCAGCTTTGTAAGAATCATCATCTGGATGATTTCTCTTCCTTTGAGCTTAGCGTGCTTGCAATGTAGATTCTGCTGCTTTCTTGTCGGACCACAAAAGTCTTCCTTCATCCATGTTCTTGAACCAGTTGATTGCTGATGATCCAGGTTCACTACCAAGCCTGCTCATGATATCCAGGATACCAGCTTTGCCATCATTGAATGAAGAGAACAATATAGACTCCAATTTCCAAAACTGCAAGATCACTGAAACTGTGCTTGGGGATGATCTTTCAAACAGATTGATTGAAGTTCTTGTTGTTGTTTTATGTGCAGTCTCCAACGTATCTCTGAAGCAAGCCAGGATCCGTCAAGCCTTTATAAATTGGCTCAATTGCGTCCATAACAGCAAGAGGAATGGAATCTTTGTGGTGAAATTTCTTCAAGTCGTTGTTCGCTTTGACTACCTGCCATTTGCATCAACTTCGTGTTCCTACTGGGCAAAGGTGATGTTTGGGCTTCTGATCAGTTGACTGTTTGTGAAAAAATGTTGCCCAAATGGCATTCGACATTTTTTCAACTGAATCATTATGGCTTCTAATGGCATTGCCATAATACTTTGTCAACTGATCAATCGTCAGTTAGACGATTTTCCAACCGATGCCTACGCCATCTGGTAAGTTCTTTACTGCTAAGCTCTTCTTCAGGTTTCTTAATCGTGTTCGCATCCTCTTCTGCACATGTCCAATGTATTTATTTTTTTTTTTTTTTTTTTGAATGGTGAAGTCTTTTTCATCTGGTTGGACATCGCATAGAGCTTTGTAGACTTTTGAATTGCCATCACCAATTTAAATCTTGTATTTCACTCCATGGATTATCTCAGATCGTTGAAACATTTCAACAATGCCATGGACTTCCATATTTCCACAATTACCTAGGTGATTGGCTGAACACTCATCTTGATGAGCCTCGAACCAGTTTTTGTACTGCGCAGTGTCCTCTTCAGGATGATTTTCGCAGACTTTACAAAGGGATTGTTTGGGAGACATGTAAATCACTTTTCCATTAGCATGACATATCAGTGCTGATATACATTGAAGGGAAGAGTCTTCTCGCTTCCTCCAAGATCCATCACTCGAAAGAGTCTCACGATCATCGGCTTGAGTTTCGCTGTTCCAGTCTTCCTGCATAGTTGCTGTCATTGAGTACTCAGCTACACTTTTAGTTGCTGCTTTTAAATCTTGATTTATTACATCAAAATTATTATCAGAAATTAGGGTATAAATACATTACTCTACAGAAAGAATTTAAACTAAAATGACCGTGTCAAAAGAGTCTCATAGCTAAAACTGAATGTTAATTGATTTCAGATGCATTACATTGCTTAACAATTTTTCTACTGGACTCAATGAAAGCAGCTTTGTGGCATCCGGTGCAAGTGTTAGATAGTGTAGTGCCGAAATCTATTGTATGGATATTATCAAATTTGACATCCCTACCACAAGCTTTACAGGCCAGAAATTCCTCGAATCCTGGGTACAGTACTGAAATATTAAATATGCTATTCTTGAGTGTATCAGCTTTTTTGTATTCTCCTTATAATTTCTGTCTGGATCTTGACGGAGGATCAGTTCTTCCCTGCAGTATTCCAGATGTTGATGGGAGTGCATCAGGTATACTTCTTGAAGTGCTGGCCACTGTACTTGTTTGTTGTTGCTGATGGTTTCTTCATGTTGAATTGGTGCTAGATGCTCTTGATGGTTGTTACTGACGATTTGCAGGTGTTTGCGCTAACTGATATTTTCCTTGCTGCCTGCCATGAAAAAACTTTCCTCTCCTCTTCGGTCTTCCAAATGTGTTTTTTCCATGTGAAGATGATCCAGGCACTGTACCTCTTGAGTCTGGACTCATCGTAATTTGTCTTTTTCAATTGTCAAAATACATTCACTTATACATTCATTTTTAAGTAAAATTTCTAATTACAAATATTAAAACTTTTATAAATTGTTAAATAGTTTTTACAAAACTTAGTAATTGTAAAATAAATCCACTTAATAAAAATTCACAACTAAAAACTATATACCGAATTTGAAAATGTACAGTCTTCATTTTTGAAAAATTAGTTTTCTTGGTGCGACCCAGGTAAAACAGGATTATAGACTTATCACCATTTACTTGAGCTCTCATACGGTTCAGTCCATAAGTTGGTAAGTTCAAAATCTGTGATCTCTCGTGTTTTCACTTACACGCATACGCACACCCACACGCACTCACACACTCACATGCACTCACACACCCACACGCACACGCACGCACACATTATGACGAGTCTCCTGACTAGTGTTTTTTCCTTGTCGCTCCTAGTTGTGATAGCCGGTGGTGGGAGTCTTTTGCACAAAAAAAGATTGTTTTACGTACCCGGTTTCCTGACCCTGCTCGGCTACTTAACTTCCTCGGCGAGCTGGGGGGAAGGGTCCGTGAGTGCTAGGAGGGGTTGTCCGCGAAATAATAGACGCTTGATTGAAGAAGAGAGAGGGTCTCTTTCACCCTTACGTTTATTTCCCCGACATGATCTATACATATAACGCGCGCTTGCGTTACGGCGTTCTCGCTTTGGTCTACCGCGCTGGGAGGATCGAGCCGGCGTGGCCGATCACACCCTGTGTGCCCGCGCGCGTCGAGGCTATCCCTATGCTGCACCCGCGCCAGGAGCGCTTTGCGCTTCGGATCGTCTGGACAGGGAGAGAGAGAGAGAGAGAGAGAGAGAGAGAGAGAGAGAGAGAGAGAGAGAGAGAGAGAGAGAGAGAAACAGCAGGCCGGTGGCCGGCACTTACAGTCTGGTCCATGTCTCCGCTTCGGGGCAGACGGACAAGTTGCACAGGTATCGGGGAGGCAAGGCTGGCGATAGCAGATGTTGGGCCGCGCTGCAGCTTGAGCCTCCCGATGGTCCGCCGGCGCGGTAATTAGGATCGCGCTGAGCTTGATCTAAGGATGCTCGTAGGTCGACGGTCGGATATCAAATCTGACGAGCCTCGTTGCGTTCGTCTAGTTCACGGACTCAGGCTCGTCCGAAAACTCCCCACTCCTTTTTTATGCTGTCGCGTCTCTTGCTCTCTTTCGCTCTCCTTCGCGCTTTCTCTCTTTCGCGCTGTGTGCGGCGCTAACTCGAGTGTCTTCGAGTTTCTCTCTCTCCTAATGTTTTCCCCTTTTCCCCTCTAACGATTCCGTGTGCGGTTCCTGCCGCCTCGATCCTCGTATTGCCGTGCGCTCGCATGCTTGTATGTGTGGCGTTGTGTCAGGCGTTCATGTTTGTTTGTGTACGAGCGCCTTGTCACAATATATTTGTGTGTGTATGTATTAGAACAACTTACAACCAATTTAAATACTAAAATCAATGAAACTGAAATTAAAAACTAAAATAAAATGAAAAATTATAAAGTACTTTTAATGTCGTGTGTGTGTGTGTGCGTGCGTGTGGGTGGGTGCGTGCGTGTGTATGTGTGTATATATATATGACATTTAATGTATTAATATATATGGCATTAATAATATTATATGATATTAAAAGTATTCTTTCATTAAAGAAGACAAAATCTCCTTGAAAAAGTGTTTTATGTTACTATGTTGATAAATGCATCCCTGAGGAGCTACAAATTATTGGAAATAGAATGAAAATGTAATAAATCCAGATTTCATGAAAATTTTTTTTTTATCTTTTATAACTCCAAGGCAAGTGATATAAGAAATCTGAAAAAATTCATTGTAAATTTTACGTGTGTCCTGAACAAATTCCCAGAGTTATACATACAACGATGTTTATTTTTTAACATTTCGACTTCGCATGGAATCGACCATCTATTCCCATATTATATAATGTATACCAGAAACAAATTGTGCGGTTATTATGAAATATGAAAATTAGATAGCTCATTCCAAAACCAGCTTTTGCTTGATGAAAGCTGTTGTCGATACCAAGAATTTGAGACCTCAAAATCAAAATTTTCCTCTACCGAAGCCTAGATATGCAATTGTTTGTAAAATGTAATTTGTCGCATCTGAGTTTTTGGGCTTAGGCGAAGCTGACGTAACACCGGAAGCGCGAGAGCCGGAGCATTCTCAAGCACAAAGTACAAGCTTGCACTTTGTTCCGGAGACTGCAGCCTCGAACTCATCGGACTGGAGGCGTCGAAAGTGGTACTCTGGCGACCGCAGAACAGAGCAGGGCTTTCCTGAATATCAATAAAGACATAGTTCAACCGAGATCTTCAGTTGTCTTCCTCCAAGTACCCACATCCCATACATAACAACTGGCATCCCTTGGAGGACTTGGAAAAGTCGATATTTGCTCGTTTCACCCGGACACACATGGATCTTGAAGGACTTGCTACGAATGTTACGCTGCTAATCGCGTTGAAGCAAACGCCGCAAAAATACGTCGACCATCCGCGAATAACAGGAAGGCTTGAAAGCAACACCGAAAAGTTCGTCGAAATTTTTTTTATTGCGTGTGCAACTGAGCAAAAGGAAATACAGCCCGCGACCTCGGAAAGTAACGGAAATGATTATGCGGTGAAAGCGCAACCGCAAACAAATGGCGACAACAACGGTCATTGCATATACTGCGATAAGCCCGGGCATACGCTGAGTACATGTTGTACCATCACTTGCGATGGGTAAAATAAAAAGATTCCCAACCCCCGCGGTGAGAGAGACGCGCAGGGCAGATTTCCAAATTATAACGGAAACAACCGCGGTGTCAAAGACAGAGACGGTAGAGGCCGAAACCAAGGCAAAATGACAATAATAACCAAAATAAACCGGGCAGTGGCAACGATGATAGCTCCGGAAGCGGCGAAGCAAAATCGGCTGGTGGCCAGAATGCTAATAGCGATGGCAACAATACATAAAACTAGAAGGGCGTTCGCCGCGTTCGCCAAACGACGGGCATCTTTCTAAGTATAGTAACA
This sequence comes from Philotrypesis tridentata, assembly GCA_018906965.1. Lineage (NCBI taxonomy): Eukaryota > Metazoa > Arthropoda > Insecta > Hymenoptera > Pteromalidae > Philotrypesis > Philotrypesis tridentata. The sequence continues at coordinate 74,868 of JACCIB010000730.1, read as the reverse complement.
AGGTAGATAACATAGTAGATAACATCCAAGCCCTCAAATTTAGTCCAAAATCGGAGTCGAGCGGCGCCTCAAGTAAGGAATAGCCGACCCCAGTTGAACCCCTGTCCACAGCGAAAACTCTGGATTCTCAAATCGCGGAGTCGCACAGAGAACCACCTTCCAAAAAAGACGAAAGTGGCTAGTGCGCGCGCCAGCGAATTATCCACCATTACGGTCAAACGAAAAGCGTAATGACGGAATCGAAAAGGACGCGTCGGGCGAAAAGCCGACCGGTGCGAACATAAAACTTTTGACCACGGGAAGGCAGCCGCCGATAGAGTAAAGCGAGACTATGTTTTTTTACACGGGGTGCTGTGCGAGATACACGTCATCCCCGACGATTTTTCGATTGATATCGACGGCATCTTGGGTATTGACGCGATGGAACCGTTGGAGTGCAATTTGTACACCAACGCAAGATATCTCGAAGTCAAGGGCACAAAAATCCGCCGTTCGACACGATAGAGAGCGTTACGATACCGCCACGCGTGAAAATGTGTATAAGCGCGCAAGTACAAAATAAAGACGCCGGCGTGGGCGGGTTACCCCTAATAAACCTGTGCCCTGACCTCTTATTCGGGAACTTCGTCGCCGAAAATAAGAACGGCCGCATTTACGCGGTATGTATGAAAACGGACAACACCCGAGGTTACGATTCCGAGTCCAACAATAGAACTCATGGAATGTGAGGCAATAGAATTGAATCCCCCAGCCCGAGCTGCACGGAGTCCGTCGCGAACGTGAGGAGAACGTTTCCTCATAACCGTGAAAAGTATAAAGAAGTAAAATTCCGGAATGACAATCTGCAACGCGACGACGCGATAGAGTTGCGAAAATCATGGGGCTCTCAGACCTCGACGATTGTAACAAAGAGAGGAGAATATATTCGGGAAGTCGTTGACGAATATGCCGGAGTATTTGGGCTCGACAGCGTTTGAAAGAGTTGAAAGTGGTGCTTATCGGATATGATTTTGACATAATATACAGTCCCGGCAAGAAAAACTTTAACGCTGACGCTCTCTCATACAACCCGGAAATCAATTCCGAATTGAGTTCGGAGAAGTTCGAGAATCGAGAAGTCCGATTTGAATTCCTCAGTCTTCTCCGGTAATATTTTAGTTCACCTACATAAAAAAACGCGACTCCAATATCCCGAATCAACCGCTGGACAACTGCTTGTTTTTCTCGCTAATCAAGGCCGTGAATCTGAATACGTCGGCAACACAACTGAGGCGACTGCTTGCGACCTCCGATTTAATACGGTCGTGCGGAGAACCAGACGACACCGCGAGAATCTTGCGCTCAAACTCGGCCTTTGAGAACATTTACTGCGCATTTCTGTTCGCTCATGCATTCAGGAAAAACATACGCGTGCATTACGAGTTACCGGATAAAAAGCACGTGTTCTGTCATATCGTCGTAGAAAACGCGGACGCTACTCGGACGCAGACGAACTCATGTCGTTCGCACCGAGTCACGTGCAAACAGTTGAACCAGCGATAACTCAACACGGCGAGTCGACCGAAGGCGAAAGAGCAAGCAAACAGGGCGATACAGCGCCGGCGGTCACGACCGCACTAAAAGATGCCAAGCTAAGCAGATACATAACCGCTCGAGCAAGATCACCGCGATTAAAGCCGCCGTCGGTAGTACCGGATGGCCAAAACGTCCCAAACTTGAGCACCTGAGGTCATATAGAAAGTTCAAATACCACGAAAACCTGGTATATCGAGCTACGGAAATCCAAGAAGCTCTCGCAGAGCGTAGATACGTGGATCCAGAGGTGCTCAACGGTCAGGAATTCAGCATTGGGGAGGTGAACGTCATTGAACATAGGGAATTTAAGGTTATCGACGTGTACGTTAAGCGACACACCGACCAGGAACCCTTACGCGCAAACTTACGCAAATGCCTTCGTAACTTAAAAAGAGTAGTGGCGAAGCTAGAGCTATCGAGTTTCGCCGTGATACGCGACCTCGCGATTCTAAAAATAACTGTTTTACTAGCAGTCCGATCAGCGCGGTACTAATCACAAACAATCTCCCGTGCCCCCAACATCCGACCGGTACAAATTAATGAAAGAGTACCATGAGTCGATTATGGGCGGACACCGAGGGATGTTCAAATCTTTTGCCAAAATCGCGCACGAATTTTATTGGCGTAACATGCACCCAGAGATACAACAATTTGTGCCGCAATGTAAAGTATGTCAGACGACTAAATTGATTCGAGTGAAAACCCGCCTGCAAATGCTGATGAGTAATACCCCAGCTTTTTCCTTCAAATTATATTTCTACGGCCCATCAGCGTAGCGGCGATTCGGAGAGTTAAAAACATGCGCAGCGCTCCACGAAATACGCTCCACGAGTTAAAAACAGCAAATGAGATCTCCAGCCGAAGGGCGGCGTCCTTCGAACTGCATAATTTGGACAACAGTACGTCAATCTTTGGGCTGTCCATCTCGAGCATGATTGGAACTATCATAATACTAGGAGCAATTGGGTCAATGTTATATCGCAGATGAAGGGGCAGCCCCATTGACAGAATAATCAGGCAAGAGGAGTCAATTATGGTCCTCGATCAGGCTCGCCGCTTCACGGAACGGAGCCCAGGGCCACAGCGGGCCTAAAGATCGACTTACATTACCTATTTAGCCTCCTTAGCGATCCTCCAAGAAATCTGGTTGAACGCCCCACATGAATGTTGGTATGTTATCCGTATGAATATTCAATAAAAATCGTTATAAATTGAACAATTGTAGTTGTAAAAATGTCAGACTTGATCAAATTTGAGTAGAATCAGTAAAAACAATAACAAGCACGCCAATAAATTATAATTAATAATACAGCACCGCGGCTGTAAATAAAAAGTCGGGTATGTTTCTCTCTCTCACATTCAAAATATCCTGATACAAGTAACTACAAAAAGGGAAAGGCCATTTATTTTTTCTGATCGTTTAAGTTTTGTAGTAAGAAAAGAAAGGGAAATTCCTGTTCTTTAAAAAAACTACAAAAGTATAAAAATACATGTCCAAAAAAGCGCTGCGGAGCTTACTGCGGGGCACCGCAAGTAGGCAGAGCCGTGTCGACGAGTTCGTCGTCCGAGCGTCGAACGAGAACCGTCAGTACTCCAAAAATGGAATGACAGGGGCACGTAAGCGGGACTTGGAAGATAGCCTCCGCTCGGAACCATCCAACCCCAAAAATCCCGCGATTAGCGCGGCGTCGTAGTCGACAGCCGCTAACCGCTAACAAATAAAATACATTACATGTTAAAAAAAGAGGCGACATACTTAGTCATCCGAGGACCAAACAGAAGTGCAAACCTACCTGCCCACCGGGGCATTCCATTTCATGAACGAGCCGGAGCTCGCTCATCAGCTACTCCACGTTTCGCACGGTCCACGGAAGCATGGCTTTGGACATACTAGTAGCATCGACGCGTCGGGTTTCCAGTTAAAGAAAGAAATGTTTAAACAACAAGCACGTCTGGAAACATAAAAAAGGGAGAATCGCTTAAGTAACAATCTTCCAAGCAGCGCACCGCATACCGGTAAACGTAACCAGGGGGACCAGGTGGGTTATAGTTATTTGGATAGTCTGAAGCAAATGGGTTTTGTTTTCAGTCACGATGGCGTCCTGGTCATACAAATTTAATTTTTCATTTTTTTTAAAAAGAACAGCCTAATGCACGCACAAAATTTTTTTGAAAGAAGAGTAAATCGCACATATATGCGTGCACAACATTTTCGGATGAAGGACGGAAGATTGCCCACATGTATATAAACACGAAAATTTTCTCCAAGAAATACGCATATTTAAGCACGAGAAATTTTTTTTGCCGGAAGTGTGCATGTTTATGGGAGCAAAATTTTTTCTTCAAGACATGCGCGTATAGAAGTGTGAGAAATTTTCTTTCGGAAATGCATATGTATATAGGCGCGAAATTGTTTTTCCGGAAATGTGCATATAGAAGCGCGAGAAATGTTTTGTTCAAAAGTGTGTATGCATATAGGCGCGAAAATTTTCTCCCAGGAAATGCGCATATAGAAGCACAAGAAATGTTTTTATTCGGAAGTGTATATGTATTTAGGTGCGAAAATATTTTCCTAGAAAATACGCATATAGAAGCGCGAGAAATTTTTTTTCGGAAGCGCGCATATATATAAGCACGAAATTTTATTTTCCTTCCTAGATTTGTGCACACACAAGTACAAAAATTTTCCAACATAGCGCATATACATAAGCGCGAAAAACTAGGTTGAGCATGCGTAAGAACACAAAATTTTCCCAGGAAAATGAATCAAGAGCGAAAAACCTATGCGAAAAATAAACGTACACACAAGCGCGAAAATGTCTAAAAATTACGCGTATACGTAAGCGCGGAAAATTGTGGGAAAATGAACGGTGTACGAACGCAAAAAAGAAAATTCTTTCAGGAAAAATATGCAAGCAAAAAATTCTTCAAAAATACGCGCACACGAACACGAAAATTATCCAGAACAATCAATTAAGCACTGAAAATCTATGCGGAAAATAGACACACACGCGAGCGCGAAAAGAACTAAATATACGAACAAGCGCGAGAATTTTTCAAAAATAGTTCGAGCGCAGGATTTATCTCCGTATAAGCGTAATAACAGAAAGAAAAAACTTACTTTCGAGCAGCGGCAACAGGCCAGGGCCTCGCAAGCCTGATCACCGTTCAGTGCGTATGCGTCGCGCTGGCATGTGATGCGAACGTAGCCGCGACCATGTGGAAGTGATACAGGTGATGGATCCACGCCATCAGATCCCAACGGCGCGATTATGAGGCCGCCCTCCCTCATGAGGTCAGCTACCAGATCTTTCGTTGCTGCCACCCGGCGTCCTCCTCGGTCTGAGGGTCTCGAGCCCGTCGCCACGTCTATCAAATCACCAGTAAGAACACTAAAAAAAAATGTCGCGCTCTCGCAAAACGCGCGGGAGGAGATCGTTGCTCCCTTAATATTATTTGAATGATAATTTTACATTCTTTAATTTGAACACATTACATTATGGTATGATTTTTCAAAAATTTTATTAAATTAAATTTTTCAAAAGCAGTAACCAATATAAACAAATAGATTACGAAAATAAAGAAATAAAAATAAAGAAAAATCACAATTCAAACGTCAAAGAACCATATTTAAATTTAATTTTGTTTATCAAAAAACAAATTGTATTTTATTCGCGTTATAAGCCTCGCTCTCTACTGCTAACTTGGATGTATTTAATGCAATATTATCTTAGAAATATGTTTTTTTAATTGAATTGAAATATATAATTTGTATTTCAAATTATACGCAATTTGTTATTTAAAAATTAAATTAAATGTAATCAAGAGTTTTTTGACAAATTATTCTTAATAATTGAATAGTAGCGTGATATTTTTCGCATGTAATTTATTTTTGCGAGTTACATTTTAAAAAAATCTTTTTACTATTTAAATTTTTGTAACGTTCATTATAAATTTTGAATGATAATTTAATATTTTATAAATTGACCTCATTGAATTAATCACTATTATAATACTATCAGTGTTGTAGATGTTTAATTTAAAAAAAAGTTGCACGTTTCAGATAAAATCTCAAATGATATACTAGGTTGTATGTCAGGTGACATTTTATGTGAGATCTCTCGCCAACATCTTATAATATAACCAATTTTTGCTAATTTGCTGTTGATTACTTATTTATGACTATTCATAATTAATTCGTGACTATTTTTGAAAAATTTGAATGAAGAGAGTGGTGACTAAAATGAAGGGATGGATGACCGGAATGAAGGGGAGGGGTGGCCATATTGAAGGGAAAGGGTAACCTGGTGTATGCGGACTGCACAAAGGTATGCAGTTTCATAAGGTCGCGCTCTGCGTAAGTAGGTGGGTGAAGAGAAAACACAAATGAATAATTTTCAATGACCTTTAATCTCATTTTGCTTAATCAATAAAAGTTTCAACAGTGTCATTTCGCCTAATTAATAAAATTAAAAAATAAAGTTTAGATTATTATAGTATGCTTTATGTTGTAATCCTATTTACTTTTTCTTAAATCGTATTAATACCACCTTTAAATCCAAGTAGGAAGTTAGTTTTTTATATAATCTATGCATCTCGTCTCCGTGATCGTTGCTTATGTAATATAGATGTTTTTAAGTTTTATTTTAAGACAATGTAAGCCCTGATGAGGAGCCTTCCGGGCTCGAAAAGTCGGCGAGAATAAAAAGTCCGAAATAGCTCGAAGAGATACATGGATACTCATTTTCCAAATTATCGATATTCTTTTATTAGACGAAGTGACATTGTCAATACGCCTAAAATGAAAATTGAAAATTTTGTTGACTAGGAAAAATGACATTCATTCAATACTACTTTAATAATAAAGTCAATACGCCTAAACTGAAAATTAAAAATGTTATTGATTAGGCGAATTGATATTGTCAATACACCTAAAATGACAATTCAAAATTTTATCGATTAGGCGAAATGATATTGTCAATACACTTAAGAAAAAATTAGGCGGTATGGCAATTAGGCATTTTAATTTCGTCCTGTAAAAATTTTTGTATAGAAAAATTTTGACTCCCATAAAATACCATCGCTAATAAAAATGCTTCATTTATGCATACTTGTTATGAAAATTGCGGATGTTATCCCTATAAACCCCATAGACACCATAGACGATGTGATACCCCATAATACCAGATTATATAAATATCTGAATCAAATACCTGAAAATGCTGAAAACTTGAATATTATACTTCAAAATGTTGAAACATATCTGCAACTGGCATTAGGTTTCATTGTTTGTTGTAATTAATATAATGACATAGCAATGACAGTACTAAAATTTTGACAAATGTAATGTAGTCAAGTTAGAGAATATATCCAGTATCTTTTATGCAATTGAGAACGTTCAAACAAGTTGAAAATTAAAAAAATGAAATCATCGGGGGCACTTCACCTTAAATTGATATAAACTTGAGCAGTGACATATTGCAATTATGGCTAATCTAATAAGGTGAGATTTGCAGGATTTTTTATTACCTTTGAAAATTTATTAAGAACGTTACACAAAAATGAATATTAAGAAAACTAATTAATTACTCGATCTGGAAAAGATTTCTTTAATTGATGTCGATTAATATAATATAGGATTTAAAAATGACATTTAAAATTTCATGTTTTGTAAGGGGGTTTGTCCACGTTAAATGTAGAAGAATCTACTTTAAATCTCCGTGAGTTTTGAATAAAGGGAACAGGGAAACTATAGTTGAAATTAAGTACAACAAGCAAAGTAATAGGTAAAATACTGTTGCATATATTCTGACTCTACTAGATAATTGAATTTACAATAAATGAAAAGATATACAATCATGCTTCTCTGGCACATGTACTCGCAAATAAACGAGAGCCAAGGATGCTACGCATTGGTGAGAGTAAAAGAGAACGAAGCTGGTACTTACAACTGCACGCTCAATTCTGGCGCGAAGTCTCTCGATACGCCATGGTCTCGCTTTTCCTGGTGTTGGCCACCCGTGAATAAAAGTAATTGTAGAAACTGCAAAATCAATCCACGATTTGCAAGTTAAACAGCGTACTCGCGTATATTAATTATTTGCACAACAATTTCTTCGACGATCACCGACTTTTACAGAAAGAAGCTCGAATTTTACGTGACCAGCCTCGCTCTCTCGCGCGCGCTCTCTCACCATACGACGCGTTCGTAAAACCATCGACTCTCGTACAACTCTCGGTACAGTTGCAACTATCTGAAAGTCTTACATGCAAATAAATAGATAAAAGCATCTGTATTAAATAAAGTAAGCATGAGCCATGACGATACTCGTCACAGTTTATATAAAAAACCTACTTTTATAGAATATTTCATCAAAAATAATCAAAACAAAGCACTCATTCCAGCGAGCGTTAGCGAACGAGGTTTATCACGCTAGTATATTATTAAAATGCATATTTAATATTTGTAACCATAGGGCTCGTCACCTGATTCATGATAAAAACATATTGTAAAGATAGATTTTTATTTCAAAAATACCTTTTGGAAAACAACAAAAAAGTTATAATTTAGGAAAAATCAAATTTTCTTTAACCAAGAACTGATTTCGAAACTAATTTTACATTTCTTAGGTCTTATAATATTGACTTATGTAGTGTGCAACAATTTTTCAAAGAAAAATCTATCAAAAATCAAATTACGTGGAATATTCTTAATAAATATATAGAATTATTATACTACAGATAATAAAATTGCTGCTTGCTGTTTAATACAAAAAATATATTTTTGTAAAAAATATATATCTTATTAAAAATTAGTTACATTCAAAGAAAAAATTAAGTTAATTTATTTTTCAGAATACATGCATAGGTTAGGTTTTTTATTAGTTCTCTATCTGTTGAAAAGTCATAAAGTAAAATCCAAGTCCCTAAAGTATGAACGGAAGCCTGGAAAAATCGACGTTGTTGGATCGTTCATTCAACAAATAGAGGTATGTTAAACTATTCAAAATTTGAGAAATGTTAATTTGAATAATTGTATCAAAATGTGTATGCATAAATATAGGTATGTATATGGGTGATTCTCTGTAAGATCGCCTGGCCAAAAATTTCTGTGCCTCCGAAATATGATAAATTTCTTCTATTTAGTGTCTTACACGTACCTGAATTTTTTCAGATTTTTTCCTCCATTAATTTTTGAGTTACAGATGGTCAAAGTTGGAATTTTAAGCATTTTTTTTTTTGCAAATTTTCAAAAATCCATTGTTGTGTTTTGTTATAGGCGGGTGCAAGGATTTCGGACGTTTTCGTGCAGGTTATAAATAGTCACTCGTATAGTGTATAAAGATCTCTTTATTCGGATAACTTGCCTTGACACCGGTTCGGCTTACTCTGTTCCCTCGGCTAACGCTCGATTCTCGGATACCTCGCATCCAGTACTCACACCTATTTACATCGCACACAATTCGTACACAGTACGTACACAATACGTACACTCTCTCTGATCACGCATTTACCATACTGCCATACACTACAATCCTCCTTCTCTCCAAATAACCGTTTTCGCTATATTTGATATGCGCTCTGAGCTCCGTACAGGTTTAATAATTTGTTTGACATGTCTTTTTGTTATTGTTCCAGCTTCGGTATTTTTTACTCTAAACGTTGACGGTGACAGTAGTAGTTGTAGCATAATTTTTCCTTTGATGCGCTTCCCACAATACACAACATACAACATGCTACAATAATTATCGATCATGACCGTGTCTCCCTCATTCAATTTCACCTTTCGTGAGTGTGGTCGCGCTTCGATTTTAGCACGTAAATTCGGTTGCATTAAGTCGAACCGCGTTTTTAGTTTGCGGTTGTACATCAATTTTGTCGGTAATTTACCTGTTGTACATTGTGGCGTGCTCCGATAGTCGAACTAGAATTGACTTACGGCGGTGTCGACCATCTTTCCCCCTTAGACAATTTTTGAAATCTTATCTTTGAATGTCGCGACAAAGTTTTCTGCCGCTCCATTAGTCGCTGGAAAATAGCATTTTAGTCCATTTTTGTGTTTTCTCTTTTCCGGTTGGTGTTTTTTCTGTGGTTCCATGGCAAAGGTTTCATGTATGATACTTTTCCGGGACAGCGTTTCGGCATCGATGCCACATACAAATTGATCTCGTAGCGCTGTGTTTAGCTGTTCCTCAAATTTGCAGTTCAGAGCTAAATGCCGTAGTCGTGTGGCGATTGAAAATGCATCTTTCCATCACTTCTGATGGCGTTGGCTTTATGTGTTCCGTAAGCAGTTTAATTAAATTGGCGTATAACTTTGTGGCGGGCCTGTCGGGTACGCACAAATTTTTGCATAATTTGTATATTTCTTCGTCTACTTGAGTCAGTAACCTTTCTCTTTTCATTGTATTATCTGTGATATTTTTTTGAATAAAATATAGTTCTAAGCGCTCCGTGAATGACTCCCAGTAAGCTGTCTCTAGGTGAAAGTAAATGTTCATCTTACTTGCCATATCCTCGTCACTGGATTCGCTAGTATCATTCGAGTTACTGGTCGACTGAGTTCTTATTGTGCTGTTTTGATTACTGACCTCTAATGTCACTTGTACCTGTGTATATACTTTGTTAGTATTCTCATTGATTTCTGTTCTTACTATTTTGCGACAAGTTGTGGATGTAAATTGTCTCTTGAGTCTTCCTCATTGATCGTGAAGCCACGCTATCGTAGTTCAATAATTATTTCTTCTTACTCTAAGTGTTGAGGTTCGGTAAGTGATAAGGTTCGTGGATGTTGTAATTTCTCCGTTGACGCGCCTGTAGTATCTTTAAAATCTTGGCTTAATGACTTTTTCCCTGTCCGTCGTGTACTCGTAGTATTTGACATTTTCGAAAAAAAAAACCTCGTATAGACTCGATAACTTCAGCAACAGCAGCAGCAGCAGCCTCGGTTCAAAGACATCATGATCATTCGATCCCGAGAAAATATCTCAAAATGTTGAAAGTATTGGGCAGACATCTTATATACATATGGGCCATTCCACGTCAACCCGTGGAAAAATTTTTTAGATTCCGGCCAAAATTTTTTTAAAAATTCTTTTTTCATCAAAATAACGTGAAACATTTTCAGATTTTTAAATGAATGTGGTAGCAAGTAAATAATTTTAATAATTATAGTTTTTTTGATCATGTAAAATTAATACATGAAAATGATTTTTCATTTCTTATAAAAGATGCTTTTATCGCTCGACGGTGGTAATACGGATTAAATGACTATATGCATCTCTTCGATCCATGATATTTATTATTTTTAGCCAACGTTTCGATCTGTTGCAGATCCTCTTCAGGGCTAAATCAATTACAGTCAAATTAATTTTACAAGCTTATAATACGCATTACAAACAAAAATAATAAATCATCTGACTTCACCAGTACTTGTGTGATTCGTCATCGTCGGTTAATAAGTAAGAGTGTGGTTCTGTTTTTTGAAATTTTGTTTGTTGAAATTATTGTTTTTTGACTTTAGTATATTTTTAATTTTGTATTACCATCGTTGAGCGATAAAATCATCCTTTATAACATTTGGACATTGCATCACGGAAATGCTGGGAAAAAGATGGCACAAGAGTTCAGTATTAACATCCAGCCGAGCTCCAGTGCCTTTTTCAATTTTGTTGCCATCGCCACCGAGGGCATTGACCGACGAGACGAGGAGAGTTAAGGGAGGTTCAACTGCCGCTCGGAATAACAACAGACGAGCGGAAACAAATCGGTTAAGTTTATCGACCGCCGAATCGTACGATCGTGCTAGCAGTAGTAGGAGTCCTTTACCGTTTACGGGTGATGTTGAATTTCCGTCTGATTTTAAAAGCTGCGACATTTTTAGGTTCATTTTACATTGTTACGGGCCGTCAGTAAAAAAACTTATTTGCAAAATTGCTCAGAGTCCAATGCGATATTAGAAAATGCACGTGCCAGTTAAAATTTCTGTTGCAGTGTCACACTAAGGATTTAGTACCTAGTCATATCGTAAAAATGCGCGTGCGAAGGTAATTTTGCGATGATGAAATATAAGTATTATCAAAAGTTTACAACTAAAAATGTTAAAATTGTAAATAGTAGATATGAACACGCACCTATGTTTTTGAAGGATAAAAAGGAATTTATTGTAAATAACATAACTCGGCATACTAGCTTTTCTGTAAAAGTTGTAGAGTTTTCACAAAGATCGTTTTCTTCGTTTAATAGTAGTTTGTCGTATAAAAAGAAGGTTGATGACCTTCTAACCAATTCTTTTCAGCATAGATATGAAAATTCTATCCTTATTCATAATAATGATTCTAGTTGTAATAATTCCAATAGTAGTGTTAATAATAATAATTATAATAATAATTTTCATCTTAATTTTAGTTTCAATGAAATAGATGCTATGAAGAAAAAATGGTTAGTTAATCTTACAGAATTTTCCCTTCCGGAATTTGTTTTCAAAGTAATGTCTATGGGTGAGAAGTATAATTTTAATATTAATTTTGATTTTAAGCAGGCTATAGAGATTCTTAAAAGCCTTGAAAATGTTCACATATGCGATCGAGGCCCCGACGGGAGACTCCGGGACAGTGTATTGTCTATATTAAATTCTCGCATCAAAAATAAGACACACGTGCCGTATCAGGAGAGAGTGATGGCTTACGACATTGATCGAACTAAGAAGTTTTTGAAAAAAAATCCCGAATTGTTTTTTATCAGGGCGGATAAAGGTTTTATAGGAGAGTGAAAGTTAACCCGCTTGCGGGGATTAAAAAACGTATAAAAAAACTTATCGACCTTTGGAGTGCACGTGGAGTTCTAGAGTGTGACTCAGCTTTTAAAGGGCTTTCCTCGAAAGGGATCGGGTTACTTCGCTTCCGAAGGCATATGGCCTAATTAAAATTCATAAGTCGGATAATCCTATATGAATTATAGTATCCGCGGTCAATGGCCCCACAAACTCACTCGATAAATGCATCTCGGTCTTGTTAACTTAAAAAACTTAAATAAAAATTGTTGATAGAGAACCGTCTATTTTCCGCAGGCGGTTCTCAGAAATGTTACATATTCAGTTTTTTGATGGCACGTTGAATAGGGCTAACACGTGCCGTCTCAAGTCTAGTTATAAAAATGTTATTTCAAATCTTAAGTCAAGTCCACGTAATTGTAAAAAGTAATTATTTTTGTTTATACGAGAGCGGAGACCGAGCGAGGAAGATAGAGTATGCGGGTAGCATCGGATCTGAAGAGGTGGCATATTGCTCCGCGCTCTCTTACGTATGCCAACTTGTCTCAATTATGATTCGCTGCCGGGGCGGAGCGGCATATCCCAGTGGGAAGACGGAGAGCCCGAGTTGCTAGGCGACGTTGCAGCCATACTGTATTGGTATCCAATGCTGTCATAGAAGTAGCGTTCAAACTTGCTGCGCGGGCTTTCTGACTTACTATATGGTAGAAATTTTCCACTTGTTCTTGCCGTATGTGATCCGGATACGTTCTATCGACGTGTTGGGGCTTCGGATTTTACAATAGTATAGAATATAAGTTTTTGCTAATGTATGCGGTCGCCTGTGCAAGGGTATCACTAGACGTACAATTCGGAGGACAGTTGATCGTTGTCCTCCGCCGGTGTCGTGTCACCATCTGACGACATCGGTACATTGCGATTCGCCATCGTCGGTTAACAATGTAAGAGTGTGGTTTTGTTTTTTAAAATTATTGTTTGTTGAAATTATTGTTTCCTGACTTTATGTAAATTTTTAATTTTGTAATCTAGGGTCGGTATTGAAGTAGTGCTGGTGCCTTGAGATGCGATAAGTAGATTATTCTGTTTTTTAAAGTAGTTAATTTTTATTTTTATCATTTATGTTTGTAATGCGTATTATAATCTTGTAACATTAATTTGACTGTAATTGACTTAGTCCTGAAGAAGATCTGTAACAGATCGAAACATTGGCTAAAATTAATAAATATCGTAGCTCGAAGAGATGCATATAGTCATTTAATCCGGAATTTTCATTCCCATATAAAAGCTTTTTGGACAAATCTGAGTATCTTTTAGTATTCAAAATAATCTTTTTATGTCTATATGTACTACATATTATTTCTTTATTAATAAATTGCACTTTATAAACAATACAGATATCTGGGCTTCGGAGAAGACAAATTTGAACTTTAAGGTTTCAAATTCTTCGTATCGACAACAGCTTTCATAGAGACAAAGCTGGTTGTGGTATACGTATTCAATCTCTTTTTACATAAATAAATGTATTTTTAAATATTTAATTTATTGTGTAATAGCTAATAATTGTATTTCATGATATCCGTTCCATTTATTGTTCGTATATACAAAAGAATACGGCGATATACATATGAAACACAGATTGTCTAAGAATTTCAACCAAAAATATATAAACTAAAGCAATATACTACCAGTAGCAGACGTATAATTATATTAATGGATTTGACAACGAGAAGCCAATTATTTATAAGCAAATTTTCATTGTAAGATCTAAATTCTTCGTATTGACAACAGCTTTCATTGAGCAAAGCTGGTTTTAGGTACTATCTATTTCTACAGAAGTAAATGCCATTATAAATATTTAATGTATCCTATAACAGCTAATTATTCTAAATTATAAAGATGCTTCTATTCTATTGTATTCTATAGCTAATTATTCTATTTCACAATAAGCGACAAATGTTTTTTCGGTATTCACTGTATAATAGGCGAATATATATACTAGGATAGTAGATTTTCAAAGATTTTAATTCAAATATATATTAGAAAATATTACCAGTTATAGTATTACAATCACATTAATGTATTTGACAACAAAAGTCCAACATTTATACTATATATTTTAGCTGTATTTGCGCACTTCCTTTGCTCTTAATCAGAAGCCACGTATCTCAGCATTTTTATTATTTGGCACCACAAAGCCTTGCAAAACACTTACTAATTTCAGATCTTTTTTTAATTAATTAAAATCCTGTAACATTTTAATATAATTTATTACCTACATGCATCGACTAATATTGTATTCGATTAATTTATATTTCTTAACATTTTTTATATTATTGTTCATCAGAAAAAGAATGTAGATAGTTAATTTATGAGTAATTTATTTTATATTTATCATTTTATTTTATTTAATCAGTGGATGATAGCCCTTTAAGCTGGTCCGATAGCCACGAATGTCCCGTCACTAACCATGCAACAGAAAACAGTTTAGATCCAATCAATATAACAAATTTAGCAAGTTCAAGAGATAGAGCGTGATGAATGGCTCTTGGAGCCCGAAAACTGGCATCTTTGGATTGTGTTTTTCCAAGAAACACTAAAACAAGCTGCAGCAATTCTTTTTTATCCCCTCGTTGAGACTGATCATGTAAAAGATAATAGTATTCAATCATGTGATAGTAGAATTAGAGTATGTAAAAGTAAATAGTTAATAAAATTGCTCTTACCTCTAACATGCTTTTAGCGAGTTCGACTATTTCATACTTGTTTTTTAAAGACTTTGCTATCTCTGGGTCATCAATTCCTGTCACATTATTTGTTTATCGATGTTTTACCAGTTCTTCCTAAATTTTATAAATAAAGCGTCGTCTGTTCCAGAGGTAGCTTCCATCATACTTTGCTCATAAGCTACTCTCAAAATAATTTAAAAATAATTTTTCTTCTATCAAAACGCAAGTTCCATTAGTTGCGCCAGTATCTGAGACAGTTGTATCGAAACACATACCAGCTACTTGATGCACTAAATTTCAATCATTTAAAAGCTCTATGACTGGTTCTACCTGCGCTTCTCCAGTACCTCTTTCCAGCTTAGCATATCTCAGAATTTGATTAGTTTCATGACCTATAACCTTATAATCCTATAACAGTGGCAAAACATTTATCTTTTTATTATGATTGTTGGAACTAGGCATTAATTTACCATCTCTCTGAACAATCAGTTTTGACCCAGAGATAAACCCGTCTTTGATAGAGGCAGCCATGCTCTGACGATGAATACTTCGCAGATATTTCACTTCGAGTGAAATATCGCATCCTTGTACGACCGCTGCAATGACTCCACTGAAGAGCGACGATGGCTCAATCGGTGGAGGATCAGGCTAGAAATCCAGAGGTCCTGGGTTCAATCCTCACTCTGGACGATTTTGGGGACACCACTTTGTTTATATAAATGTCTATACATCTGAGCTCCAGTCGTTCGGATTCCACTGTGTACAACGTGTATATTTCACTGTACATAAATCTGTAGGTCCCCGTTCCCTTGCGGATTTACAAGTTGAGCAATAGTGGACTCAAAGCACAAATTGAGGACTCGCAAAAACGCAGCGAATGAGAGTTGCTAATACCGGCAGGGGATGCGACTTAAAACACACAAAAATAAACAGACAATGACTCGTGCGGCCATACGATCGCTAAGCTTAGTGCGATCTAATGCTACAACAATATTGGCTGAGATCAACTTCGTTTTTTTTACTGGTGTACTGGTTTACTGATTTACTGGTGTCTTGATATTCAAAATTGGAGTCGTTGTCGTTATCGTTGTCAAAATCAAAGGCTTCTGATATATCATATACATTTTCATTCAAGAATGAAGTTCGACAAGTGCGATCCTGCAAAACAAACATTACGATTTTAATTTAAAAAAAAATGTCGCTTACTTGAAAAAGAATTATAAAAAATATAAAAGTAAAAGAAATAATCACTTTAGATGTTGCACATTAAATTAAAAAAAAATGATTCTAAGTGTAATAGAAGCCGCAATATTGTAAAATTTTCAGTCGATCTCAGGTTACTATACTATCAAGTATAGATTTTCTACACACAGTTAACTGTACTATCAAGTATAGATTTTCTAGTAGAGCTAAACTCGATGGTACAGCTTGAAACTGCGATCGACTGAAAATTTTACAATATTGCGGCTTCCATTACACTTAGAATGATCAATTTTTTTTATTTTATTCTACCGAAATGAAAGAAAGATAATGGCAGCATCGGTTTTTTCTACGGCACTTGGAGTGATGTTTTTTTTTAATTTTGTGTAAGTATAAAAAAACCACTCAAGATGTTGCAGAAAAAATGTTCGGCACACTAAATTAAAAAAAAATGTATCATTCTAAGTGTAATAGAAGCCGCAATATTGGGAAATCTTTAGTCGATCGCAGTTTGAAGTTGTACTATCCAGTTTAGCTCTACTCGAAAATCTATACTCTATCTATAACGAAAATTTAGTTAGAAGAACTCGTTGTTTAATGTTTGTTAAAAACAATGCAAATTTTGTAACAACGCTATACATACTATAAAAAATACATATAAAGAACTGATTATTTTATTGAACTTTTTATGTGCGCGCTTATTGTTTCGAATATTAAAGTAGTCATGCGGTACGGTCAAGTATTTATGGCTGTAGGAGGTGAATAGTTGTTTCAGAGAGTCCCCACCATGGTAGTAAGGCATGTGAACACAAATGCACACTGGTACACCACGCCAGAGAAGAAGATGAAGAAGAAGAAGAAGAAGAAGAAGAGAATTGTGTCTAGGTTGCTGAACACTAACGTGCGTTTCAACATATACATATGCTGCTCACATCTTCCCCTGTTCTATACCATACGGACTTTTCGAAAACTTTCTATTATGACAGGGTTAAATCCTGAAAAAAGGCAAATAGATTAGTGTCTGTAAAAAAAATACATAAATATATATAGCAATGATCTAGAAATTATATTTTTTCTTTTAAATGCAAGTGTTACACACATCACTTCTATGCATAAAAAATATGAATTAAGTGTGTTTAATATTGCTTAACAATTACAACAAAAATCATGATTTACATCATTTTTGTCTACGATCTGCAGCTTTCTGGAGGAACCGGTCCATCTGTTGAGGTGAACGAAAGTGAAAAAACTTCCAAATGACTGTAACCGTAAGCTAAATGGAACGGAGTTCCAAAAAACATCAAATTTAAATAATTAATACTTTTTAAATTCACAATATTAGTAATTATAGTGAGTGTTATGTAAACATACATAACATTCAGTTTTAAATTACCTTTTCCAATTCTGCTCCATTTAGTTTCAGCTAGGTTAGTCCACCGATAGCTGAGAAAACCTGCGGACCGTTAACTGAAATCATAAAATACAGAAGTTGAGAAAAAGACATTTGAAGTTTATGATGTAAATGATTTGAATAAATTTAGCGATACTTACAGAAACTATCTGGCATATCTTGATTTAATTTTGGTATTCAAATATACATGCAATAAAGTATATTTGATGGTACCTTCACATCATGCTGTTTGATAATAGCATTTAGAAGCTGGAAATAAAATAAAAGCTATCGTTACTAATTCATTGTAAAGTCATATTAATGATTGCAGTTTTTTGCACTACTTTTATTAAAGACACATTACATGTTGTTTCAAAGAATGCAGAGTGATAATGCAAACACTAATAGATGTATTCTATATGTATACCTGAAAGCAAAAAACAAAAGAAACAAAGAAAAGTTCTTTACAGATACAATTATTACCTTAGTTTTCGATACTTTTTTATTTTTGTTCTTTAACAACACAAATAAGATTATAGCACTAGATGTTATAATAACTAGCAGACAGACTGCATTGATATGGTGACTTGAAAAAAGATTCAAAAACAGCTGTTAAAGATGCTTCTATCGCTCGACTGGTGGTAATTAGGTATAAATGAATATATGCATCTTGGTCCTCTTCAGGGCTATGTCAAAAAAAATTGTTTTCTAATACTGTCATACAATTTAAAAATAATTTTACAAAAGTACAAACGGTATTCCTTATAAATAAAACACAATGTTTAAACCATATAAAAAACCGCTATGCGTCTAATTGCCGGCACTAAAATAACTCAAATTATAAACAAAACGTAAAAAAACGCTAAAATCTAATACAAAAATAGTTTAAAATAAAATAAATAAAATAGCCTAAACCTCACTTTTTTGGCAATGACTCGATTTTGAAGAGTGCCGGTGCCGCCAGAACTATTTTTGCATTAGATTTTAGCGTTTTTTTTTACGTTTTGTTTATAATTTGTGTTATTTTAGTGCCGGCAATTGGACGCATGGCGGTTTTTTAAATGGTTTAAATATTGTGTTTTATTTATAAGGTATACCGTTTGTATTTTTGTAAAATTGTTTTTAAATTGTATGACAGTATTAGAAAACAGTTTTTTTTGACATAGCCCTGAAGATGACCGGTACACGGTCGAAACGTTGTCAAAATAAAAAAGGTGGCTTCTGTTCACTGTCCTTTTATTTATACACAATCTCGCGCTCTTGTGACGCATCTCGTCGTTCTATGCACACTTTGATTCTCTCGTTCGCTTATTTTACAAATTTATGTACGCTATAGACGCTCGTCTCCTTCGATGTGTTCGCCGCAGAGTTCAAGTCTCAACTAACTCATATCTATTGCTCTTTCGCCCCTGAACCGCGCTTTCTCTCTTTTTTTTTCCTTTTCGGGGCTTTTCAGACCCCTTCGACTACGCATACTTCCAAACTTAGACGCAGGTAACTTCACGCCGCCTCGGCTATACTCTCCCTCGATGCAGTTAAGCCCTAAACTGCATAAACTGCCGTTGGAGGCCTCATCGACTAGCCATAAGCATCGGCCACCCGGTCCTAAATGATTCTTCATACCTTTTCTTATTAGTGATAGGTTTTCATAAATTGTGCTTCGATACATAGTTTTGCTACATATAGAAAATTCCCGCCTTTGATTTTATCCTATCCGCAACACATACATTCATTTACACCTAATCAAAAACAGCTGTTTGACTATTTCATAGAGAAATTTACTACACCGGTACTCAGTGTGTATCGTTTACATTTATCAACGACTTTTTGTAGTTGAATGAATGTAAAGCCCGACTTTATTTTAATAGCATTATGGCATCGAATCAACTGATACACCTGTTACTTTTAAGTTGAACAGATTACTTAGAATTAATTTCACAGTCGCACGCATTTGTCACATTAGTTATGCAAACTTATAATGTAGAAAAACCCTATTACTATCTAATGTACATATTAAACGCATATAATACATATATTTCGCTTTGATTGCACTTCACGCTTAAACTGAGGACTAATTTTTGTTCTTACATAGTAATCGGTCAAAATGCCTTACACTCGCGAGAAACTGGGATATAGCCGGTAGCCCTATAGTGGCAGTTTTGACACTACTATGCAAATTTATGTTTAAACACAAATTATTTTAGATGAAATCATATGAAACATACTTTTTTGATTGATTACATTTGTAAACGTTACAAGCAGTTTTTCTCATTGCTAATTTATCAAGTGAAATTAAAATAAATTCGTTCGTTTTGGTTACTTCGTAAGCACAAACGTGTGCACAATATTTTAATATTTTCATTCTTAAGCATACAAATCTAACATCTTTTAAACATTTATTTTTTAATACTGTAACGTGGAATTTGCCTCGCCCGCCCGAGGATTCCAGTTAGGGTACAAACTATTTTTTTAATTGCCGGCTGCCTCTCACTCTCGGGTCCTGGATCCTGAAAAGCGGAAAACACGCGGAAAAATGGTAGCAATAGGGATTATGAATAAATAATAACAATAAGTGCATTTAATATAACCCAGAAATATATTCTGAAAAACCCCCCCTGTCTACATTTGATTTTGGCAACAAATAATAAATTTAAATATTCCACATAGGCCAACGGCCAAATAACTAATCCACGCCTGGTCAGGAACACTGGAAAGGGCCGCGAAAATCCTCTACGGAAAACTCTAATTTCAGTAAAAGGAAACTCCGGATTCGGGCGTTTGCTAAACAAAACACGAAAATCTCGAACCTGGAAATGAAACCTGTATCGCGAGCCACCATATAAATTCCCTGACCACAACATATACAATATTCCAAATATACTTAATTGTCTCACCAATACGCTTTGTAAATATCCAAATTTCCTCCAAAAATCCAACAATCCCACCAGATTCCTCCACAGCAGGAATAACTCCAATTCTCCTCCAAAAATCCAAGAACAAACAAAGCACGAGGCGACGACACCAAGATGGCGGGAAAACTCCAGGCACCAGGAAACACTCAGAACTGCTACTGCTAAGGCGTCCAGGAACGGAATGGGCGAGAACGACGCTCCGCTCGAGGAAGAAGCCGCGATTTCCCTACCTCGCTTTCTTCTTCTCGGGAGCATCGTCCTGGCTGGCAAATTCCCATTGGTCCTGGAAATTCCCGAAATCCGCAATTGGTCTATTTAAACACTACCACTAATCCGTTATCTATCCATGAATTTCCCAGCGCCCTCTTTTTCTATTTCTAATTTCCCCATTGGCCGATGAATTAATCATCGCCCTCTATAGCATATATCGATATGCAAATTACGCGCCCCCTTTATTGATCTTTATCAATCAATCTATAAGAATAGCCGTGAGGTGGCTCCCTCTGCGAATAACTAGCCAGGGGCGCGACATTTGAAAAACCACAATCATCCTAATCCCATAATGCCTTTATTTGTCTTAATGATGTCCAAGAGTTGACATAGAGTCAACTTTACCATAACGCGCCAAAACCATGCATTCACAGTCTCTCAGAATGCCCCGAACGCAGTCAACTTCGCGCCGCTATCTCTATCTCTCTCACACTCAAGCGCATGCTCTCGCTTTCTCTCTCTCTCTCTCTCTCTCTCTCTCTCTCTCTCTCTCTCTCTCACTCCAACGCACGCTCGACTCCCACTCTCGCTCACGCGCCAATTCCCTCTCTATCTCTCGCGCGCGCCAACTCCCTCTCTCTCGCACACATATACGCGCTCTCCCCTCTACACACAGCGGCGTGCATGTAACCGCGTGCGCGCGGCTGCCGTCTCGCTTCCTGCCGTGCCCCCTCCCGAGCGCCGACGCGCTGCGCAGGTGTGACTCGGGATCTCACATCCTGCGCTCCGCTCCATGGCCTGTCAGTTCGCCGAGAGTGAGTCAGCTGGCTGCATTAAATAATCACGACGCAGCAATATTTATTGCTACGTCGCAATACATAAACTACTTTTCCTAATTGTACAGTTTTTTCCTTGCTTTGTAATACAATGATTGAATCAGATGTACAGTGGATCCCATTAAGGGGATCCGATAGCCACTAATGACCCGTCACTATCGGTACGATCAAGAAGTGCTGAGATCGAATAAATATAAGGAATTACGCAAATTCAAGAGATACTTGCCCTTCGTCTCGCTATTACCTATCGGCATACACGGTTTGGAATCAAAATGTTCAGGTATTGGGGAGAAAAATGCGAACGAAAATCAGTTACGTCAGGTTACGGCTACTGATTTTCGTTCGCATTTTTCTCCCCAATACCTGAACATTTTGATTCCAAACCGTGTATGCCGATAGGTAATAGCGAGACGAAGGGCAAGTATCTCTTGAATTTGCGTAATTCCTTATATTTATTCGATCTCAGCACTTCTTGATCGTACCGATAGTGACGGGTCATTAGTGGCTATAGGATCCCCTTAATTGCTATCCAAGAAATAGGAACGCAATCTTCATCAATTTCTAATTTTTTTTAAATTGGTCATAGCCAGGTAAATACTTTACATTCAAGGCAGTTGGTTTTCTGTATTCTAGTCTTTGGCGAAAACCTTCGCTGACAAGAAATTTATAATTTAATTGTAGCTGATTTCTTTTAGCTAATGTTTTTGGCATATTAAGTTTAGAGCTAGTTACATTTTCTATAATTTTAAGAGGTCTGTGTTTTCCCTCAAATCTGATACAAGAGAAATAACGAGGTATACCTAATAGTTCAATCATTCGTGAATAATGTAGTATGTGGTGATGTTTTGGTTTGAGTGTTTTTTTGAAACTACGTTGATACATTTTTAAGTGCATTTCAATTTTTTTCCTTATAATATGTTTAGCAGTTTTCGTAAAAGAGAGTGACATAATTAATGATGTTATTTTTCGCAAACATAAATAAAATTTCCACTCTTCATTTGATTCAGGTACTAAGTCACCGGCGATTAAAGTCAGTTTATACAATAAAAATCTCATTTTAGAAGCACTCATAGTCAGATGACCATTTACAATGTGTTCCAATTTAATACAAGGGATAATTTTTTCTCCTACTTTAAACATTTTATTGTATTTATCTAAACGTTGCTTTAATAAGGAAAACGTAAAACATTTATGAACATAAATGAGATGCTTTAAAATATCCGCCATTTCATATCGGGCAATACCGTCTTCGATATTATGCATCGAATCAAAAGAAATGCATTTGAATATATCAAAATCACAAATTTTAGTAAATATACTATCTGGCTTTACTTCTTTCGTCTTGTTTTTAATATCTGTACTATGTTCTTCCATAGTACGTAAAATTTCAGTATTTTCTTTCACTGCAGTAGAGCATTCGCTTTTATCCATTTCACACATATTACAGGGGTAAGTCGAATTAAAACTTTCGTTAAAACCTAATATACTGTGGATTTCTAAGTTATCTCCACTAAAGTTAAAAGTCTAAAAAAAAAACGATTTCAACTTTTCCATTAATTTGAACATTTATACCATTCTCCTGTAATTCCGTCAATTGCTGTATAACTGGATAATAAAGTTTAGATTGTGGAACAAGTTTTTTATATTGTGATTTATGTAATTGTAATAAAAATATATTATCTAATAAACTGGAATATTCAGGCCGAATTGCAGTAATAGTGCAGTAAAGAGCATGCATTTTGTTAATATTTTTGAGATCCTAGTGCATTATTGACTTCAAATTCGTCACCTTATATTGACAGAGGGAATACTATTTTATCGTCATATTTATTTATGACTTGTAATCACCTTTCACTGTGAAAAACTTAACAATAGCAATCACACTTTTCCATGTTAGCTATACGTTTTCTTATCACAGCAAAAACATTTGACAATGCTAAAAATACTCTTAACACTTCTTTTATAAGTATCATTTTACTTGTTATTTCAACTTGAGAATAGCGTTTTAATTTTCGTACTCGCTTTGGTTTTAAAATAGTGGTCACGAGCACCGTAATAGGCTTGTATTCGGTTTTATAATTTTGAAATGCATTTTCCATTAAGCATATGTTATTACTTAACATTATATTATGACATTGTTCATTATTGATTTGATGAAATCGTTTAGCAAAATTAACATTATAAAATGTTTGAAAAGTATTTAAAATCCATGATATATCTTTTAGAGACAAATTTGATTTAGCATATAAACTAGATATTAAGTGCGGGGTTCGACTTTTGTTTAATTTTTGGTTATGCACATAAACACTCTTTAATTTAACTGAAAAATAATAGTAAAAAGAAAAGAGACACAAGGGGCGAGGTACATGAAATAAATCTTAACACTGTGGATATAAATGTGAAATCAATGGCTGTGTTTATTCAGATTATGTACAAGCGGTTCATTCAGTAATTCGCGACCATTGAAATCATTGGACGCGTATTAACAAGAAGAAAATAAACTGTGATTCATTTGGAAAAATAATAGTACATAATCTGCCGAATACTCTGCGTCCTTGGACCGGCAAGCGCTATACCTGAAAATAAACGGTCAAAAGCAAGCACACAATAACAAACGCGGACGCGACCGTGTATGTAAACGCGACTTACGGATAATTCTCGATACGATACGAGCAAGGAATTTGATGTTTAAAATAAAATTATACTACACCGCATGAAGTGGGTGTTGCTGTTAAAATATAGCCTCGCGAAGACTCGTCGTTACGCGTCGACATTCACACTCTAAGAAATGTTAAAAGCCCTACTCTAGAATGGAAAGAAAGAATTCGCGAGGGCTCCTGGCAGCTGGAAAGACATACGTAACACGACCTTCCCAGCACACAAACACCTTGATGAACGTGCTGCGTAAACAGAGCTTTTGGTTAGGCGAGTAATAACCCTATGCGAGGGCAGATTACTCAGAAATTAAAAAAAAGTATTTAATTTAAAAATAGACGCCTACTTAACACGTAGGTAGATGCAGCGGTGGTTCTGGAACGTACGTGGGCGCGGTGCGATCGGGCACTTGGATGTATCTCTCCGATGGGCAGTCCAAAGACGTCGCTCAACAGCTTCCCCGTTGTCGTCTCTCTCTCTCTCTCTCTCTCTCTCTCTCTCTCTCTCTCTCTCTCTCTCTCTCTCTATGTGGGTGGTGCACATAGGCCGAAAATACGTCAGCTTCCTTTAATAGATTCCTGTGCACTGCTCGTCCTGTAAACGCGACTGAGCTCCGGAGCTCTACTTTCGGCGGCTCGGAAGCGGGGGCTCAATGCGCGTTAAACTATTCCGCGTGTAAACGACACAAATCTCGCGTCGTGTGCCGGGTCGCGTGACTTTCTAAGGACCGCCTAATTACACAAGTACTGAAATTTGTACTTGTATTTGTTTTTCTCCCGCCAATGGTCCACGCACGGGTATAGTGTTGACATGTGCGTGAGCGCTCGGGTTGCGGTCGCAACAAAGCAGGGACGAAACTTATAAACTACAGTGGGCGTTTCGGTACAGGGACGTACCAACGCGTTTTAAATTCTATGTTTCCATACGCATGGAGACAGCAAGGCTATTTGTACCTCGCATAAGATATCTTCATTTAATACTTTTTCTATAAACTCTTTTTCAATTATGAAATTATCGCATACTTCAGTAATGCTTCTTTGATTGTTACATTCAAATATTACTTTCAAGTATAATGATTCATCATTTTGCTTTGAAAGACTATCTAGCGCTTTTATAATTACATTTGGTTCGTGCTTTCAAAACAGTTTGAAAAAATATTGCTCTCTTGAGTATCTATTTGCGTCTTACTTACATCATTTTTATGGGATTTCGCGTGGCGCATAAATGTCGATATACTTGTATAAACTCTCCAGCAATCTTTATATTTACACGCAAGTTTAAAGCATTCTCTTACATGTTTTGATTTTAAATGCTTAGGAAGATTATGGAGAACTATAAACTTACTATCACATAGTGGACAAGACATTTCCGTTTTAACTATTCTATCAAGATGTAAGTAACTTATAATTTACTATAATTTTCGTTAAACTATTTAGAAATTCCTTCTAATAAAAATTTTAGATTACTTTAATTGGTTCAAGCGGGTCTGGTAAAGCGATTGGCATGTCATTTAAAATTTCAATCACGCTTAAAAGTGTCTTATCTTATATATGTTCACTCTCCGGTGGACATTTAGCATTAAATACATGAAATGATTTGAAGCATATGTCTATAGCTTCTGACAATGACTGCATTTCATATTAAAAATTGTCAATGCACACATATGCAGAGTTGACAATATAATCTTCTTCTCCTACTGCAATAATGTATGGTTGTAGAGTCAAGTTTTTGGAGGCAGCAAATTCTTTTCTTTCTTCTTTAGCCTTTTGGATATCTCCATATATCTAAAATTTATAAACTATTCAGTTACATAAATATTCAAATATTTCAAGAGAAATAAATCAGTATTTAACAATTTCAAATACTATAAAAATAAATATTTAACAGTTTTTAAGTTCAAAAATCAAAATCAACATTTAAAATCAGTATTTTTATAAGATTTAAGACTTTTATGTGCTTTATAATCCCATCCAGACTCTCTGACGAGGTAGGTTTCCAAAATTTCTTGTTTGCTTGTCGAATTTTAGCTACCGATGGAATCATAAGGCATAGAAGATGTAAATTAATTAAAACTATGCTGTCTATAAAACAAAAAAAAAGAATTAATTTACATATTATTAGATTATAAAAAATATTACTAGAATAATACAATAAACTTACCCTTACTTAAATCTTCATTTTTTAATAGTTCCTTTAACAATGTGGTGACGTCGTCGTCTCTTAAGGGAACCCGAAACCCATGAATGACCCGTCACTAACCGTAGGATAGAAAAGTGCTTAAATAAAATATATACAATGAATTACGAAAATTCAAGAGATGGTTGCCCTGCATCTCGGCATCATCTATTAATATGCAAAGTTTGAAATAGAAATATTAAAGTATTGAAAAGAACGGTTGGAACGAAAATCAGTAGACGTAACCTGATTTACTAGCGTGTACTGGCGGGCTACTGATTTTCGTTCCAACCATTCTTTTCAATACTTTAATATTTCGGTTTCAAAGTTTGCATATTGATAGATGATGTCGAGATGCAGGGCAACCATCTCTTGAATTTTCGTAATTCATTATATTTATTAATTTAAGCACTTTTCTATCGTACGGTTAGTGACACGTAATTAATGGGTCTCGGCCCCCTTTAAGGGTCAGACATTATAAGCTGCTCGAAAAAATTCGTCAAAGTCAGTTATAGGATTATTATTAACTTTACAAACTTGACTTTTTATAAAATCTACGTTGATAAGAGTATGCCCTTTTGAAGTTTTTAAAATTTTCCATTCTTCATAAATTGCAGAGATTTTGTTGCAGTCCTTCCCAACTTTTTATTTTCCATAATAATACGTCGATATCCAATATATCGATTCAATATATCGATTGAAACGCCCCTCGCCTCCGCGCAACGGAGAATGAAAAGAGGCGAGAGATTTTTATAAAAATTATTCGAAAAATTATCTTGATTTTTTGTGGTCCGGGATACCGGGCGAATAAATATAGTATTTCGCGAATAAATTAAAGTAGAGTGATTCCAATGGTTACTTCTATATACAAGGGCGTAATGCCTTGTATATATCCGGTAACATACATTGAAAATAATCGTGACGCAATGCACGATGCTTTTCTATCCCGTAAGACGACACAATGCGCCTTCGGGTAAGAGAAGACTTTGAATTTTGGAGGGCTTCTTGATACTCTCGTTCTGGAAATTATTCTTTATTAAGACGCAATGCCGAATAAAGAATAACTGAACTGAAAATTGCGTGAGCGCTTAGCATAGACGTAATACTATGCGTTTGCGACTCACTAAAATCTGTTTATTTTATTTATTATTATTATTTTAGAAAATCGCTTTTCCCCTCTTAGACCACGTATTAAGTTTAAAGCTAGTCCAGCGTATAAGATAAAATATATGTGCGAGCGCTTAGTCTGACTTAGTGCAGAACGTTTGCATCTCGCTGTTTGAGGGGACTTAGAAAAAATTTTAAAGAATTTTATATTAACTTTACTTTTATTATTATATAAAAAAAATATAAAATAATAGCCGTATACGTGGCAAAGAACTTCGGTGTATCTCGCATTTATTCGGATTCCTGATGGGAGACTCAATGCTCCGCATTCAGGGCTATCCGGAGCGCCAGCGCTTATCTGGGTGCTTCGCTAGCCAGGAGACATATTGCTCCTTCTAGATCCAGCTCCGGTGGAGGAATGAATGCTCTTCCCGGAATGACGCGCTCTTTTATACAGATGAGCGGAATTGCTCCGATGCTGAAGCAGTGAGTTACCCCCACCAGTCGTCCGAACGCCAGTATCGCTATAGATATACTGATACATGTAGAATCTTAATTTACATATTTTATCGCTATAAATAATTAATTTTCGCAAAAATAAGAACGTACGAATGTTTATCGATGTATAATTAACAATAAATAATGGTTTTTTGCTAATAACAAGCTCCGGAAAACAAAATAACTTGCATATAAATACGTGGGTCGCGAAACTTTAACTCTTTTGTTGCTATTTTTACAATATTAATTAATGATTTGTCCTAAAAACTTTACATGAGTCGAAAGCTGATGAACTAACGATCATGTACGTTACAAATTTTTATGGCAAAAGTGCCTCAGAAAATAATATTTGGCATGTGAAATGTCTATTTCGTACTTATTTGACAAGTTTATATATAAAGTAAAACATATAATCTCGACTCCTGGAGCAAACTTAGCCGTGGGGCAAACTTAGCTCGTTTCTCGCGCGCGCGCTGTTTTTCTGCAATCTTGCAACGATGTTTTTCGAATGAAAATTAACGAATCGCAACCAGGTTTTTTGCATTTTACATAGTTTTTTAATCGCAGAATCTCATACAAGCATTTATTTTTCGGAATTTACTATTTAGATAGTTGATATGAACGTTGCAAGTTGGCGTCGTGTCCCGTACATTACATACGGCCAAGCGGCAAGCCAACTTGTAACTCAACTTAAAAATATAAAAAATTGTTTAATCAAATAATATTAAGTTAATTTATGGAATAAATTCAAAAATAAAAATTTTTTAATTGAGGGTAGGGTCCGTGGACGTTGCAATCCAGTAGTCTAGCGTTGTTGCCCAAGGTTCTTCATTGTTTTTAAGCCATTCAATTTTGTTCTCTAAATCTTCTGTAATTTCAATTTCTTCAGTTTGTTCATTTAATACCTCAATATTATTTTTCTTGGCATTTTTCAAATCCTGGCCTAAACTACTTTTCAAATTATTAAATTTATTAACTAACTTTCGTTTTCTTCTTTCATAACCTGTATTAGTCAATTTATTTTTATGCCGTGCAGGTGTAAAATATATTGATACAATTTCTGTTGGAAACATCGTAACTATTTTATCACGTAGAATGGCATAATCTTCATCTTCTGATTCTCTGGAACATGATTAAAAAAATTAATTTTTGAATACTTTTATTTAATAGAAAAATTTTTAAATTAAAATTTACCTTGTATATGTGTTTTTAACGGCAGATGTAATATGCCATACTAATCTATTCCTTTTTTATTAAGTTACTTGTTCGTGCTGAGCATAATACTATAGAATTGTTCTACCTTTATACGTACTTTGTAGAACAGTTTCTATATTCAGATTCTTTGTGACAAATATTTTGATTTGAATTAAGTTCAACCAGTGGTTCTTTTTCCTTAACAGTGTTATCAAGTCCAGCCTGATTCGTATCCTGTATGCCCGTTAATCGTGGATTTTTCTCAGTGTAGTAATCTTCATTTCCGACACTGCGCAGCGCAACATGTTCGTGAGAGAATTTCAAAAAAATCAACTGCCTTTGCTTTAATATATTGACTTTTACAGTAACTTAAAATCATACTTAAAAAATAGATATTTTATGAAAGCACAAAAATTGGTTATCTAATGTATGTGTGAATAAGAGTGTGACAAAATATTCCAGTTATTTACAAGGTATTTATTTAATACTCGGCTTTCTTCTTTTTCCCTGGCTCGTGGTATCCCTGCAATGGATGAAAAGCGGGAAATGTGGTGGCAATCAGGTTGAAAATGGTAATACAGATATGTAATGGTTAATCAGTCACAAATATATTCTAATTTTCTTATACAATTATTATCCGTGCAAACAAATTTATGGTGACTCTAAATACAATCATGGGCACGCGGCCATATTACTAAATCCAAACTGCTCAGTAGTGCTAAGTAGAAAAAGGGCCGCGAAAGTTCCTCTACGATTGCTTCTAATCGAACAAAAGGGAAAACAGCATTCAGGACCTGGAAACGCGAAAGTTCCTCTACGCCCCTCAATCGTCTCAACCCTTTATTAAAATCATCGTCGCCACAAACAATTATCTATCACAAATATATATAATATGAAATATTACCGATCTCCTCTATGAAACGAATCAAACCCCACTCCTTCGCCAATTTCCTCCACAATAATTCCTCCAAAGAAAAACGTCTCTTCCCAAACTTCCTCCACAAAATATCCAGCGACAACCAAGATGGCTTCTAAACGGACAGGGCGGAAAAACAATAGTTGCTGAAAATCTAACTGGATTCACCAACTGCCAGTGACGGAATGGCCGAGGCCGACGCTCCGATCGAGGAAGGATGCCGCGTTTTTCCACTCGACCTCCTTCTTCACGGAAGCGCAAGCCCGGCCTCCAAAATCACATAATTGGTCCTCTTTCCTAGAAAAATCCCCTATTGGTTTTCCAGAACTACCACCAATCTATTCCTGTATCGCTGAGTTTCCTCCAGCGCCCTCTTTTCCAAATCCTAATTTATTCGTTGGTTGACAAAACAATTATCGCCCTCTATATCCTTGACTAATCTCATAATTCGCGCCCCCTTTACTGATAAAAATCAATCAATCAATATCAATCCCCATCCAGTGGCTCCCCCTGTAGATAACGAAACTGGACGCGCAAGATTCAAATTCCATTGATCGATCCATATGAGTCACTGCATACAGACCCTAAGATACCAACTGAAATCTCCGAATGGATCTCCGTCATGTTTCCCCTATGCTGAAAAGAAAACCTCTACCGCCATGTAATGTACTGTACAGGGAAACTGTACAGTACTCCGCGTCTATCTCGCTCCCTGCATCACCAATCTATCGCCCGATAGCAGGCGCCCTCTCACTCTCACTCGATCACGGTCGATAACCGAGAGCGCTCTCTCTCTCTATCCCCTCTATTATCACCCGCGCCACATGCTCTCTCTCTCTCTCTCACTCTCGCCGCTATCACGCGCGCCACAGATTCTCTCTCCCTCTCTCGCTCTCGCTAACAGCTCGCGCGCATCATTCTCTCTCTCTCGCTCTCACACACACACACAGCCTCGTGCATGTGACCGCGCGTGCGCCGCTAGCTAACTTCCTGCCGTGCCCCCTCCCGAGCGCCGGCGCGCCGCGCAGGTGAGACTCGGGAGCTCACATCAGAGATGACTAGAGAGATTGACAGAGAGCGGGGTTTTCGTACAACAAATTCCGAACGAGCTGCCTCGAGGAAAATACGTACCTCCAGATGTTGCGAAAAGTAAGAGGGCAAGGGGGCTGGGGTAAGAGTTATAAAAACTGCTACAAAAAAAAGGCCTCAGTTTTGGGCCTCGGTGCAGTTTCCTCTCTCCTGCGCTAATTCCCTTAATGACAGTCAGTTTTGACGCAAACGAAATTTAATCTTTTTAAAAATGCAAATTTTCGAAAATCACATATTTTCGTGAATTCAAAAATTTTGCAACGATTAAAACAAAGTTCGAATTGCGAAAATCCGATAATTCTAAGTTTTATATTTTTAAAGAAAGGATGAAATACATTTGCAAGATATAAAACTTAGAATTATCGGATTTTCACAATTCGAACTTTGTTTTAATCGTTGCAAAATTTTTGAATTCACGAAAATATGTGATTTTCGAAAATTTGCATTTTTAAAAAGTTTAAATTTCGCTTGCGTCAAAACTGACCGTCATTAAGGGGATTAGCGCAGGACAGAGGAAACTGCACCGAAGCCCGAAACTGAGGCCTTTTTTTGTAGCAGTTTTTATAACTCTTACCCTAGCCCCCTTGCCCTCTTACTTTTCGCAACATCTGGAGGTGCGTATTTTTCTCGAGGCAGCTCGTTCGGAATTTGTCGTACGAAAACCCCGCTCTCTGTCAATCTCTCTAGTCATCTCTGCTCACATCCTGCGCTCCGCACGCGGCCGGTAAGAGGCAACTCCTGCGAGCGCCACCGAGCGCTGGCTCCGCTCCAGGAGCTGTCATCTCGCCGAAAGTGAATCAGCTGGCCGTATAATAATGTTCACGACGCAGCAATAATTATTGCTACGTCGCAAGAGTCTATCGATCTCTCCGAGGCAAGTGTTGGGAAAAAGGTAAAATTAATTTTCAACCATTTTTCCTTTTTTGAAAAATGATCAAAAAGGAAAAAAAAGGAAAAAATCAAAAATAAAGGATAAAATCAAAAAGGAAAAAAAGGAAAAAAAGGAAAAATGGTTTAAAGTTAATTTTACCTTTTTCCCAACACTTGCCTCCGAGAGAACGATAGACTCTTTTTAAATATTGGTTATTACACTTATAAATGAATAACCTTTAGAGTAAAAAAGTTTTTGTAAAACGGTTTTTATATCGTATTCGCAGTAAGATTTTGCTTGAAAATTATGTATTCGAAGTGTAATGAAATAATTCTGTTCATAAGTGTGATTTAATAAAAATATTGGAAAATAATGATTTTTTTTAAATTTGCTACAAAGTTGCAGTTTTATTTTTTTTGCTTGTATCTTTGAAATAAAATTTGTTCGCAAAAAGCGGGTTTCACTAACATATTCTCGAGACTGTTAATTATGACAAAAGTGAATAAAAAAACATCGATATTTTCATAATTTTAACCCCTCAATCGAGACCATCGAAGATAAAGAAAGATTTATAAGGTTGTATATAGTATTCGCTGGTCGAACGATGACCTTTGTCGAACGAAATTTCTCGGCCACTGAGCGTGAATACCCTACTGTATTATTGGCAATCTAAAAATTTCGCCCGTATGTAGGATACCATTTTCTTGTCGTCACCGATCATAGAAGTCTCAGGTGGCTAAGTAATTTTCGTAATCCAACGGGTGGATTAGTAAGATCCACACTTGAATTGTAAGAATATATCTTTAATATTGAACACCGAGCAGAATCGTCTCACTTGGTTCCAGACGCATTTTCACGAATGCTCGAGGAAGACGGCGAATTCGAGTAAACATGCCCAACTCTGGCGAGCATCAACCCAACCCAGAGGATTATACAACAGGTGCATGGTATTAAAGTCGACGAAAAGGGGTGATTGAAAAGTCGAAAATCCAAGTTGGAAAATCGTCGGCAGCAAGTTGTACACGTACCGACTGAACTTATAATCGATGAAATTTTTGAAG
Organism: Philotrypesis tridentata; assembly: GCA_018906965.1. NCBI lineage: Eukaryota > Metazoa > Arthropoda > Insecta > Hymenoptera > Pteromalidae > Philotrypesis > Philotrypesis tridentata. The sequence continues at coordinate 41,682 of JACCIB010000730.1, read as the reverse complement.
ACGAGAATGCAAGGAAACTAGTTCTTTCGAAAAATAATAAGAGGAAGCTCTCGTCGAAAATTTCGACAAACGAAACCAACGGCAGGCCTCTTTAGTCGTAAGAAATCATAACCAAGAGTAGCACTGTCAAACTATTGGCCCTCAGTGAAAAAAGACGTATAGTACTATATTCAAACGGAAACCAATTGATGACATGAGTTTTTATAATTTTTCTCGACCGTGGAAGTCGGTAGTAGGAGACGTAATAGGTCGGTCGGTCTCTCTCTCTCTCTCTCTCTCTCTCTCTCTCTCTCTCTCTCTCTCTTTCGCTCTCTTACGTACAGTGTGCGGTGGTGCACAAGCTCCTGCGATGGAGCGTGCGTTCATTCTGATGGCTTCCTACAATATATCTTTTTACCTTTAGTTCTGCAATTGACAAGTGTTGCTTTGTACGAATTCCAGTTCCCCTGATGCCTTTGCGTAACCATGTTAACGAACAGTAGTTACTTGAGTCGGCCCAGCTGTGCCTTCTGCACACCCGACAACGAGAAGTATTAAAAATAAACGTAGTATGTCAAACGACGGTTTTACATGGCCAGATTACCACGAGAACTGTAATTTGACCGTTACAATACATAAAAAAATCTTAAAATCGATCAACAAATATTTTGTCAGCTTTGGATTAAGTTAACTCAATCATTTTCCTATTTTTCGGGATTTTCACTATTTATTTTGTACGGACAAATGAACTCCGAATGCGGATCCAGCGGATCAAAATACGTATAGATGTATGGACCGACCACTTTTTTTGAGTGTCGGTGTAATTAATGATTTAATATTTATAACATTTAAATTCATGATTTAATATTTATAACATTTAAATTAATAATTTAATATTTATAACATTTAAATTAATGATATTAAATTTTTCATTAAAATTTTAATTTTAGGAGTTAGAAAATACTGCATCTTCTGATGCTGCAGTTAGAGAACGAATAGCATCTTTACCACCCGAAGTTTCTGAAGTATCACTTCTTGCTAATTTAGCTGATCGTACAGCTGCAGATCAATTAAGTGTAGCGGTTAATGAAGCAGCAGCTTTATTAGCAGACTATAACGGTAGACTACAAGCGGAAATGGAAGATAGAAGAAAGTTATTAACTATGCTTAAGGATTATACCATAGCACAACGTCAACTACTTCAGCAAGCACAATCAACGTTAGAGGTAATTTTAGATTCTTGCTTGACAAATTCTAAGTGATACCTCTTAATAGACAGGTAAAATTCATCTATGCACCGAAGTATAGTTTTTAAATACTTTATTTTTGCCGTGGTTTCGAAAGCATTATAGCTTTCCTCTTCATGGCTAAATGAAATTTTCTTTTCAAATAAATCAGAAAATAAATCATACAATTAGATTCTAATTTAGATTCTTAATTTAGATTCTAAGTTACGTTATTAACTTACCTAAAGTTAACTATTACTTTACATCTTGTGATGTTCCCTCCTCTTTAGTTGCGGAGTAGTTGGTCATTAGTATGGGAAGATCATAAGTGGGAAAGGTGCACTGGGTTAACTTCCAGTCGGGTCTCCAAGAGCAGATGATCCTGTGTTCCAGCAAGATTCCTACGCCTGCACGCTCCTCTGAGATGAGAGGGGTGAGGGGTGGTTGCTCGATCGGGTACAGGAAATAAGCCTGGAATAAGCTCGCTCATGGAGTGATACACCAATCGTCCATAAACTCTATGAAGTCTGAATAATCACCCAAAACCGAGGAGGGAGATCATAGAGTCCAGAAAATGCAAAGTTTAAAATAATTATTAAGTTAGTTAATAATAAAATGCTAGTAGCCACATAGGTTAAGGGGTGTGAGAGAATCGCATGTAGGGGTAAGAACGTGTGCTCATCAACTGCCTGTCAATACTATCTCCCGAGACACCAGAAAACCTGGGCCAATTACCTAAGCATGAGAGAGAGAGATAATGAATTTGTCGCTCGAAAATAATTCTATTAATTTCAGAAATTATCGGTCACTTCGAGCCAAAGAAATTAAAATTACAAAGGTTAAATTTATTGCTTTCTAAAAAGACTTAATATTAGTGCGTTTCGCCCCAGACTACTCGTTGGGCTCATCAGTAAGATGACGAGTAGTCCCATCTCAGACGCAACATGATATACCAGAATGGGTGTTACTTATGGAAAAAAGTTGGAAATTAAGCTAATGGGACACGAAAATCGTGATCCATCTAGCGGAACAAAAAGGAAGATTATGAAAAAGACTCTAAATATATTTATATCCACAAGTTTCTATGCAGTGTAAGGAAATGGTTTACCCATTCTCATACTTACTCCCGACACTGACTTGGTGGAAAAAAATTATAAAAGGATTTTTAGTGACATAAGTCCGTTTCAATTTAAAGATAATGAATTTATTGCTGGAAAATAATTCTATTAAATTAAGAAATTATCTGTTACTTCGAGCCAAAGAAATTAAAATTACAAATAAAAGTCGTTTTATAATTTTTTTCCACCAAGTCAGTGTCGGGAGTAAGTATGAGAATGGGTAACCCATTTCCTTATGCTGCATAGAAACTTGTGGATATAAATATATTTAGAGTCTTTTTCCTAAGGTTTTTTTTCCGCTAGATGGATTACAATTTTTGTGTCCCATCAGCTTAATTTCCAACTTTTTTCCATTAGTAACACCCATTCTGGTATATCATGTTGCATCTGAGATAGGACTACTCGTCATCTTACTGATGAGCCCAACGAGTAGTCTGGGGCGAAACGCACTAATATTAAGTTTTTTTAGAAATCAGTAAATTTAACCGTTGTAATTTTAATTTCTTTGGCTCGAAGTGACCGATAATTTCTTAATTTAATATGAGAGAGAGAAGTTAAACTCCTAGTTCTCACCAACTAGAAAGTCCTTTCCGTGTGCTACGCTCGCTCTTTTCTACCCCCGCTTGGCCTCCTTTACTTATGATAAGGTCTCCTGGTGGTGCCGCTCTTCTTAGTCTTGCTTAGCTGCACGCTATCTGGTACGTATTCAGTAATTTACCAACTGTAGTGAACGGTTACCGACTATTCGCTGTCTACATTGCCGTCTCAATTGCTTTGTGAGTAGCTTTATTTTTCGAGGCCTTAGCTATTCTTTTTTTTTATTTCATTTTTTTATTTTCGTTAGTTAATTTTTTAAATTTTTTCATTGACTTTTACTGCTCTGACGGACTCTGATTCTCCTTTGAGGCACTATGTATAGTAATAGTTAACTATAAGTATGGTAATTACGTAACTTAGAGTTTAAATTAGTAAATTGTTTTTATTAAAAATCTCAATTTCTTTTATTGTGTATACTTAATTGTATGATTTATTTTTTAATTTATTTAAAAAAAAAATTTTTACTTGGCCATGAAGAGAAAAACTATAATGCTCTCGAAAGCTCGGCAAAAAATAAGGTATTTAAAAACTATGCTTCGGTTTGTTATCTCTTAATAACTAACATTTCTCTCTAGATACTATATGGAGTCTAATATCAGGGATAATTTTGAAATGTTACTGTGAAATATTTTTATACAAATCCTTCTGTGTGGGTATTGATTCCTTATACATACGGGCCATTCCACGTGAAAGGGTATATACATTTTTTTAATTTTGGCAAACATTTTGTTATGAACTACTTTTTTCATCAAAAGAATAAAAAAAATTTCAGTTTTTTAAATTAATATAGTAAAAAGTTATAAACAATTTAAATAATTATGGTTTTGTAACGTCATAAGACGTTATCTATTGTTTATGTTTTTGTTAATTTAAATTCAGGACAGTCTTATTTAAAAATTTAAATAGAATGATATAGATAATGTTATTAATGTTTTTAAATTCGTAAGTGGCGTTAAGGGATTATGACATGGTTAACGGTCGAAAATCAAAATGGAACTTCTTTTATTGTAAAGTGTGCATTCAGTCCTTCAATTCAAGGTATTGTACTCTTAAAAGTATTGATTTTTCATCTCACAATTCTATTATTAATAGGACCTGTTTTTTTTGTTTAAGTGTTTTAAGTCGCATCCCCTGTCGGTATTAGCGACTCTCATTCACTGCGTTTTTGCGAGTCCTCAATTAGTGCATTGAGTCCGCTATTGAGAAACTTGCAAATGCGCAAGGAACGAGGACCTACAGTTTTATGTACAGTGAAATATACACGTTGTACACAGTGGAATCCGAACCACTGGAGCTCAGATGTGTATACACTTATGTAAACAAAGAGGTGTCCCCAAAATCGTCAAGAGTCAGGCTTGAACCCAGGACCTCTGGATTTCTAGCCTGACACTCACCGATTGAGCCATCGTCGCTCTATTTTATTGACCTGTTTTTTTATTGAAGTGTTTTTGCGGCGTGCACAATTCTAACCATTTGGGTCAACAAAATTAAATTTTTAATATCTCATTGTATTCCTTGAAACCTCCACTAAAACTTAAGTTGAGCACTTTTTTAATAAAAATTTTTTCATTTTTTCAAACAAGTTTATCTAATTTTTTCAAATTCGTTTTAATTATTTAATAAAAAGTTACATACATTTGTTTGAAAAAATGAAAAAAAATTTTAATTAAAAAAGTGCTCCACTAAGTTTTCGCAGGTTTCAAGGAGTAAAATGAGATATTAAAAATTTAATTTCGTTGACCCAAACGCTTAGAATTGTGCATGCCGCAAAAAAACTTCAATAAAAAACATGTCCTATTAATAATAGATTTGTGAGATGAAAAATCAATAGTTTTAAGAGTTCAATAGCTTAAGTTGTAGGTCAATACGTTAAATTCAATAGGTTAAATTTAAATGCACGCTTTAAAATAAAAGAAGTTTCATAATGATTGCATAAATAAGGACATTTTTACAGCGTTCCAAAAACAAGAAATTTTTTCTACTGTTAACCCTGTCATAACCCCTTAAATGTAACACTTTTCAAAAGTAAGAGCTCAACGTCAGCTGAATAAGCGTTATTGTTGAGCTGAAGCGAGTAGCTTCAAGCTGAGCTGCTTCCCCCTCTGCTGACGGTTGGCGAGCGGGCCGGCGCTGCCTCGACGAGATCGTCTCCGCTCTCGCTCTCAGTTGTCTTACGGCCATCAGAAACGCCAGAGAGCTTTAGCCCTTATTGTTTATTAAAATCAAATATAAATCAGTTCGATAGAAGAAAGGTATAAGCTCAATTAAATAATTTATAAAATAAATTATTGTGTTTTTATTTTCAGTTTCCTTCGCGGAACATTGGCAAAATCACAACATGGCTTATACAGGCTATCGGTGTGCCATGTTTGATCTCTGTATGTGAGCAATTATACGCGAAATAAGTAGAAATAAATTAATTGCTCAATTTAATGAAATGCTGGAATACATATATACATGTATGTTTTAAAATAAATCTCCGCGCGAATGGATTCTTCGAGCCGAGAAAATATTTATTTAAAACAAAAATTGCAAACCGGTGAAATTCAATTAATTTGAATTTTTTAAGCTTGAATAAATTTTATGCTTGAATAAAGTTTCACCGTGTTTAATTAATTTGATTTATTTAAACAGATAAGAAAAACGTAGCTCTTTTTCTGCTACTTCAAGATCGAGAACTGGGGATCTCCGATCAACATCCGGATGAATGTATGTACCCAGAGTTAAATGAAGCTGGATATATCTGTATTATGACGTCACGTGGTCATAAATACGAAATAGGTAAAAGATCGAATTACTAACGTTAGTAGCTAGATTAAAATTAAAATTTTATACGTATGTAATGAATTTCAAAAGAAATTCTAATAGCATGCTTTTCAGTCCCAAGTTAAGTCGACCGGTATATGCAGTGTCGTGTATGTTGTTGCTGCTACACTGCGTGTACTGAAAAACTTACAGACCAGTCATAGGTCAGGCAAGTAACCATACTCTTTTGATAACTATAACCCCTTAAGCTGGATGAAAACAAAGAGTTTACTGACGGTAATGTGGCCTATAAGTTCGAGTTGAATAAGTTCGATGAAGCTGGAAGCATGAAGCCTGATGCATCTGCTTATACAATATTGGAGGCTAAGTTCGATTCTCGTTTACAAGGTAAACCCACTCCAATTATAAAATCACAAGAAGTGGTAAATTTAGATTTGGGACTGAATAAAAGCCGTCAGGAGGGGAAAATTTAGAAGTTCGATGTAGACCCAAAGCTTGATTTGTATGCTGGAAAGTTAAATAATTCAAAATCTGTAAAAAATTTTGATTTTATAAATTCCAGCTATTCTGGAATTAAGGGTCACTTGAATCCTAAAAAGTTTGATTTATCACCAATTATAAGTTCTTATAAAACAAATCAATTTTCAGATATACTCGAACGTTTGAAAGCAGCAGAAGCTACTATAAGCAAGTTCGACAAAAAGATTCAGTAAGAGTGCAATAAAGTGCATTATGATGTTGTTGACGAACTTGCAAGTTGCAGACGATATGTAACTGAAAAAGTCGAGTGGATTGATGGACATGTCAAACGATGGGTCGAAGATGAGGAGCATGACGAAAATCAATCTGAAAGAAATTTCAGGGTAATCAGAAAATTCAACGAAATTTCCTGTGACACGCTTATAGTGAAGTGAAATAAGTTTACGTAAGTTTTGCAGTTTTAATATTCAAGATTTATGATTTATGGTTATTAAATTTAGAAGTCAAGTGGTTTAAAGTGTGCGTATTGTATTTTCATCGCTTAAGTATCGAAGAAAGTTTTCACAGAACTTCTATTGGGAGGTTACGCAACTGTCATATTATAAACGAAAGGAATTTCTATGAGAAGCTAGTGATGTGAAAAATGTTTTTTCAAGATTTATAATTATTATATAAGTTAAGAAGACATGTGGTTTAGAAGTTTTTGCAATTTTGAGAGAGCAAGTACACTAAGTTTCCAGATGTAACAAGACTTTTCCCAAGCGAAAAGCATGTTTTGTTTTGTATAAGGTAACGAGAACTTACGAAGGCATACAACTATCAGGTTATACAAGAAAAGAATTTTCTTGTGACGTGACAAGCTAGTGAAAGTGTTGTATTTTCATCGTTTAAGTTCGAAGAAATAATATACACAAGTTTTGGATTTTATTTTTATTTTTCTGTATATTACTTACAGTAATAAATAAGGCTGATTCAGTAAAGTCTGCTGTTTATAAATTTCTTTTTTACGACAAGTTCATCGGATCACCTGTAATAGAGAAAGAATAATGTATTTTAAAACAAAGAATCATGTTCTACAATCATAAAGTTAATTTGTTTGAAGATAATTAAAATATACGTATCTGACAGTGAAATCCATTGATAGTATTTTGATCCTAATGCCATCTTTTCTGTAAATGCATTTTTTCACTTGAAACTTTTTGTAGGTTCTAGATTAAACGTTATTGCACACGCGTAGTATGAGTTTTAGGGGTTTTTAACGCAATTTAAATAATATAATTTGTGATAAACTTGGAGTTCTGCCGGGAGGTTATAAACTAGCAGGAACCAGCAGTAGATTAGTACTTCAGGTTAGACATAGTTATGGTACGAAAGTGGGTTGGCACCAAGTTATGGGGATATAGAGATCCCTATAACGAAGCTATGAAGTATTAGTCTACTGTTGGTTTTTGCTAGATTATAACCTTCGCGTGGATCTCCAAGTTTATCATAAACTATTCGCTAGTTCAAGTCCCGCAAGGTGGCGATACCGCTGGACTTGAAAAATAGACTACGTGGTAAGGTTGGCAAGTTCAAACGCGTCAACAGTATGTGACATTAAGTATGTAAAAAAGATTTGGTAAAAAGCGGAATGGCAAGTGCAATTATGGAGATTTTTGAGCTTATCAAATACGTCAATCGGGGTAGCAGACCTTTTAAAGAGGGATGTCTTATTTTAAATTCAAACTACATATTATTGTGTGGAGTTTGTAGTAGTATACAAAATACAGATAGATATTTTGCTTTATGTTGCAATCTAGTTCTCTAACAAGTTATCCGCATGAAATAAATATTACAATAACAAATGTACAAAATGAAAAAAATATAACTGCACATTGCACTTGCCAAGCCGGCAATAGTAGATCTTGTAAACATATAGTGGGTGTTTTATTGTTTTTGAATAGATAAGTTGCAGTGTTTCTATTTTTGAATCATGAATTAAAATCATTTATATCATAAATAGAAAAACAAAAGATAATATTGAAGAGATTGGATGTGAAGCAACAGTGGGGGCAAATAAAGCAGAAGATAAATGATAATTATGCAGCAGAACCCTTCCATACTTTTTGTCATGGAAAACAGGTAGAAGGAAATTATAAAAAAACTCCTGAAATTAGAAAGCAGTTATTTAAAATATTAAGTGAAGCTGATCCAGAATCAGAAATAGGTCAGCATCTTCAGTGTTACAGATCAAGCCTCGGATCAAGTTTACAAACTCAAGATCATCCACCCACTGTTGCTTTACCTGAAAGAACACTAAAAAGTATAATAAATAATAAAAATAAAAATAAATCAGCTGTGATATGTGATTTAAACACAATATATGGTTTTCATCAAAACGAAGATGCTAAAGAAATATTAAGTCTATTAAATAGTTGTATATGGGCCAAATATTTAGAGAATTTTAAAGTTAATTTACCTAGTCGAGATCAATGTTTCTATTATAATAATTATGTTTGTTTAAATATTAAGAAAGCAACTGAAATATGGTACTAAGATATGGTCATGCAGTACATGTAAAGATGGTACAGCATTCGATTTGAGTCTTCTGGTTTTAGCTTCTAAAATAAAATTGTTTTTAACTTGGCAACAATTATTTATGTATACTGTAACGTCCTACGACGTTATTCGTTTTAAATCTATTATTTACAAATTTTAAACTATTTTTCAAAATTCAAAACATCAAGATGATTACGATGTTAATTTCGAAACATTATATTTTGAACGCGCGCTGTAATTGAGTAACACAAATCAGCAGTGTTACTTATTCGGCAATCGTCATACTGTAAAATGATTATTAAGCGTTATACATTAAGAGTGGGTCAACGTATTCGGGCTTTAAAAGAGTTGAATTGGCCTCATTTTAATTAGTCTCGTGTTTAAGTCCGAACTCCGTACCTCGCGGTTCGTCAATTTGCGGAGATTTTTATTGTACTTCCAAGTACTCAATTGTGAATTTAAGAAGCAAATATATTTTCAATCATACTCAAAAAGAAAACTGTGAGTGCATCATTTCAACAACCTATCACCTATTATCCAAATAAGACGAGCAAGCAGAGAGAAAAAGACAAGGATAGCAGAAGCAGCAAAATAAGACAAGTGAAGCAGAAAAAGGTAAGTCAAATAAATACACTAAAAGTACATATCGGAGCGGGTAACGAGTCTAAACCCAGCCACTAGTAACAATTCTATACGCGCTCTCAATAAATAATTAAAAATACTTCATGCTCTCAAATACATGTCCTACCTATGAGGTGAGAGTGTAGTTGGGACATAACAATACATATATATTTACAAATATTTATTGACTCACGAAAATTTTTATAATCACATGGTTTGAAATGTAAACCACATACAAGTGTGTACAAAGATACACACTTAATATTTGTGGCTTCTAACCATTTTGAAAGCATTGTTTCTTCTACAGGAAACTTATGTAAAGGTATTCCTGAATTTGCGTAGGTTTTACACCCTTTTATAGCACATTTTGTGGTCATTTTTTTATTTTCTTCTAACGACATGTTTATGCAAATGCTTATACAGGTTATAAACACTAGTCATAGCCATAGCATAGTCGTCTGCTTAGTCTATTTTTCATAGCTTGCGACGTAGCAATAATTATTGCTGCGTCGTGAAGATTATTGCACAGCCAGCTGACTCACTCTCAGCGAGTTGTCAGCTCCTGAAACGGAGCCAGCGCCTGGTGGCGCTCGCAGGAGTTGCCCCTGACCGACCGCGTGCGGAGCGCAGGATGTGATGTCTCGAATCACACCTGCGGAGCGCCGGCGCTCGGAAGGGGGCACGGCAGGAAGCGAGTGCACGCGGTCACATGCATGAGAGTGTGTGTGTGTGAGGAAGAGAGGGAGTTGGCGCGCGCAATAGACAGTGAGAGGGAGAGAGTCGGAGGGCGCGGGAGAGAGAGAGAGTGAGAGAGAGAGAGAGCGTGCGCTTGAGGAAGAAAGAGAGGAATATAGTGGCGCGAAGTTGATGGCGTTTGGAGCACTCAGAGAGTTTGTGAACGCATGAGTGAAGCGTGTCGCGGTAGAGTTGACTTTATGTTGACTCGCGGACGTCATAGAGACGTATAGGATAGGGCTAGGGAATGTTGGTGATTCGATAGATGTTGTTCTATGATTATATCGTTGATGATAGAGGATTTTTGAATACCGCGAGCCCTACAGTTTATCTATAGGTGGAGCCACCGGATGGATATCAACATGATTGATTGATTGATCGATATCAATAGAGGGGGCGCGAATTTGCATATTGAGGAAATACATAGCGGATGATAATTGAGTTCTAAGCCAATGACTAAATTAGGATTTGGAAAAGAGGGTGCTGGGGAAACTCATAGATAAAGAAATAGATTGGTGGTAGTTTTCGATAGAGCGTCGGCCTCGGCCATTCCGTTACTCGTGCTCGCCGCAAGTAGTTGTTTTCAGCAGTCAATTAGTTATTTTCCCCGTGTCGCCATTTTGGTCTCTGGTGGTCGAAATCTTTGGAGAAGTTTGAGGAGTGCTGTATCGTCTCTTTAATTATTTCTTTTAGTTGAGTTTACGTCTTGGAGAAAAGGAATATTGGAGGAGTTGAGTTGACTACATTTATAGAGGAATTTGGTAACGTTTTATCATAAATGTATTTGATGACTATTATTTGTATGGCGGGGATGTATAGAAGTTAGGTGGCGGTTTCGTGGTTTCGAACATAGAGGAAACTTTCGCGATTTACAGTGGATTGCATTTCTCCCGTTTTGTTCAATTTCAAGTAGAGCCAGTCGTAGAGGATTTTTCGCGGCCCTTTCTCTAGCCATCAACAGTCAATCTTGGAGTTAGTTATATGGCCGCGTGCCCATGCCTTTACATAAATTCAATCTTTTATTGTTGAATAATCGATCGTGTACATAATACGATAATATATCTGTGTTTTATTAATCTTAACTATTGACGTTTTATATTTTATTAACCCTAATTGCCACCACTATCCCGCTTTTCACCATTGCAGGAACATCACGAGCCGGAGAAAAAGAAGTAAGCCGCGCATAAGAAATATTTGTATACACTTATTGGAATCCTCGTCCGGGCGAGTTAAATTCCACGTTACAAGCTTTCATGGTTGTCCGCCAGATGTGCCACTTTCGCTTGAACTAGCGAATATTATTTAAGTCGCGTTAAAAACCCCTAAAACTCATACTACGCGTTAGATATTTCTTTTTTAAATAATAATGATCCAAACATAATTATTTGCTGTACAGACAGTGTCTAAAAAATAATTATTATTACAATAATACATAAGCATATGTACATTAATTTTTTAAATTTATAACTTATGTAGTTGATGTTAATGATTCTTTGTAATTTAGGTATTATACACCATTTAAAAGTAGTAAAATCTTCCCGCCCCCCCCCCAATAAACCTTTTAAAGGTAAAAGGCTGGCAAGTATAAGGTCGTTTCTTCCTATGTAAGAATTAAAGATTAATTTTATTACTTTTGATAACCTTAATGTCACAAAAATTTTAAGAGTTTACTCTATCTATACGCTTATTTCATTGTTTCAATCAAAGATAATTTTCGAATTCTCAATTTCGAACCCTGATATGGTAAAAATTCAAATCTATCTATCTATGAAAATATTAAAGCGTAAAAATCTTCATGTTAAGGGTCTGTTGGTCAGACTACCATTTCTTTAGTGTTACTTCTCCTATACCTTCGATTTTACATAAATTTCAAGTTTAATTTTACCAAAAGAAAGCTATGGTATATGTATTTATATTAACGCTTGACCAAATTGCAACATGTGAAAAGGTACATTCGGGTACAATTAAAACTTTGAATAATTGCGACTGCTGTCACGTTCTGCGCATTCTAGCTGACGTTTGGTGACTGATCACGATGACGCCGTATTTATCGTGGGAGATTAGGCAACCATTCTTTCGGTAAACTGGGCGTTGCGTGATGGGTCACAAACATGCGCAGAACGTAGCGCCAATATGTTATTATTCAAAGTTTCAAAGTTTCAAAGTTCGTGTTGATCAGAATTGAATTTTCTATAAGATACATGTATTTCTGAATCTAAAATTAATGTTCATCATTGCTGAATTGTTAAACAAAAAAGGTTTTATTTTAATTTTCATATTCTAATGGTTTTTACAAAAATTTATTTTTGTTCATCGGATCAGTACGCAAAGATGACTTTTAGTACAGACAACGTGAAAATCGAAGCCCGATCTCGATACCTTAAAATGGCGTCTTATTGCAAAATTATTTACCCGAAAAGTTTTAATTGATGTCCAATTCGATCCAGAAACGATAATTGAATCCAACTGCGTTTAATCGACAGCTTATGACGTAATTAACAAACAATAAAAATAAATTTTATTGGTATTAATATTTAGCAACATTTTTAATACAACGTTTTTGTTATTTTGGCCAATTTTTGAGTTAGAGAATCGCGGCAAAATGCATCTTAAAGTACGTAAAAAACCATGAACTTTCATATAAATTTTGTCATGATTGGACCAATAAGAGCCGAGATAAAACAATTTTTTCAACCGACGATTACGCCGAAACTACTTGATATTTTTAATTGAAATTTGACACGGTGGTTGTTGAAATAATGCTTCAAAAGATTACATTTTACACGCTGAATCTAGATGATTTCGTTCGTCTAAAACGGCCGACGAACAAGTGCAAGTTCAGTACGCGCCGCCGGGCAGCTCTTCAGCCAGGCGGCGCGGTGGTGGGGGAAGCGCCGCGCGGTGGCGGAGAGGATTTGTACACCTTAGTTGCAGTTTGATTATCTCGGCCACCAAAGCTGCTAATGCAATACATTTTTTGTCATTTAACGTGTTTTTTTCTCAGCTTTAACGTCATGCTAATTAATATATCATAGGTGAAATGCAAACACTTCAAATTATCAATTTTTCTGAAAAAAATTTTTTTTGGCTATATGCACAATCTACATTGCAGTGCTATCATCATAAAATTATTTACATTCATCATAAAAAGGTTTGGTAACGCCATATATGCATGTAACGGTTATGTATATAGCCAAAAAAGATTTTTTTTCAGAAAAATTGATAATTTGAAGTATTTGCATTTCACCTATATGATATATTAATTAGCATGACGTTAAAGCTGAGAAAAAAACACATTAAATGAATAAAAATGTATTGCATTAGCAGCTTTGGTTGCCGAGATAATCAAACTGCAACTAATGTGTACGAATCCTCTCCGCCATCGCGCGGCGCTTCCCCCACCACCGCGCTGCCTGGACGAAGAGCTGCCCGGCGGCGCGCACTGAACTTGCACTTGTTCGTCGGCCGTTTTAGATGAACGAAATCATCTAGATTCAGCATGTAAAATGTAATCGTTTGAAGCATTATTTCAACAATCACCGTGTCAAATTTCAATTAAAAATATCAAGTAGTTTCGGCGTAATCGTCGGTTGAAAAAATTTTTTATCTCGGCTCTTATTGGTCCGATCTTGACAAAATTTATATGAGAATTCATGGTTTTTTACGTATTTTAAGATGCATTTTGCCGCGATTCTCTAACTCAAAAATTGGCCAAAATAAAAAAAGATTTCTGTTAAAAATGTTGCTAAATATTAATATTAAGAAAATTTATTTTTACCGTTTATTTATTACGTCATAAGCTGTTGTTTAAACGCAGTTGGATTGAATTCTCGTTCCTGGATCGAATTGGACATCAATTTAAACTTTTGGGGTAAATAATTTTGCAATAAGATGCCATTTCAATGTATCTTATAGGAAATTCAATTCTGATAAACTTTTATCTCTACCTATTTTTACAGAAATGCAATAACAATAAAGTTAATCAAGAAAAACTAAAAAAAATGCATTTCTGCAAATTATTTTGTAATAATAACAATGTTCCCGACCTGGTTCGAAGTAGAGACTTTATGGCTATTTTTAGTAAGTGACTACCAGTATATTTCAATAATAAAATAAACTATAGCACAAATTTTGACAAAATCCTAGGACTCCCAGACTATTAAATTACATAATAATTTTAGACAAATATGATATTATCACATATTATGGGCACATTTTTCATGTGATAGTGGCATGTAAAAACATTATGCTATTCTATTACATGTACCGTAGGGTTAAATTGAAACTTTGAATAATAACATATTGGTGCTACGTTCTGCGCATGTTTGTGACCCAGCACGCATCGCCCAATTTACCGGAAGAATGGTTGCCTAATCTCCCACGGTAAATACGGCGTCATCGTGATCAGTCACCAAACGTCAGCTAGAATGCGCAGAACGTGGCAGCAGTCGCAATTATTCAAAGTTTTAATTGTACCCGACTGTACCTTTTCACATACTGCAATTTGGTCAAGCGTTTATATAAATACATCTATGTTTATTATCCTCTAAATACATATATGTTTATAATCCGAGAAGTAAGACTAAAGAAATGGTAGTCTCACCAACAGACCCTTAACATGAAAATGTTTACGCGTTAATATTTTCATAGATAGATAGATTTGAATGTTTACACCATACAAGGGTTCGAAATTGAGAGTTCGAAAATTATCTTTCATTAAAACAATGAAATAACCGTATGGATAGAGTAAATATTCGGGACTCCAAGTTAGTGTAAATGAATTTACTTCTAAGATTTTGTATTCTTGTTCTTTGTTTTGTTTTATTTGTGTAAATCCAGACAGAGGCTTTTTGGTACACAGAGTTTCATCCATTCATTCAGTCATTCAGATCTAGTCTATAATTGTTCGTATTAATAATCTTACGCAGGTTTTAAATAATGTTATTGCAAAACTTACGTTTGTTACACGCACCGTGGATTGAAGCGTCCTTCTTTCTATAGTGAGTGTAAGGGCTTACAACTACACGAGCTAGTCGTGGCAGGAATATATACTTATCTATCAAGTTAAGAATTTATGTGTCACTTCGAGCCATAGAAATTAAAATTAAAAAGGTTAAATTTACTGATTTTCACAAAAAAACTTAATATTAGTGCGTTTCGCCCCAGACTATCCGTTGGTCTCATCAGTAAGATGATGAATAGTCCTATCTTAGACGCAACATGATATACCAGAATGGGTTTTACTTATGGAAAAAAGTTGGAAATTAAGCTGATGGGACACAAAAACTGTGATCCATCTAGCGGAACAAAAAGGAACATTATGAAAAAGACTCTAAATATATTTATAGCCACAAGTTTCTGTGCAGAATAAGGAAATGGGATACCCATTCTCATACTTACTCCCGACACTGATTTGGTGGAAAAAAGATTTTGTAAAAAGACTTTTAGCGACATTAGTCCGTTTCAATTTAAAGATAATGAATTTATCGCTCGAGAATAATTCTATCAAATAATAATCGAGAATAAATCTATCTTTTTGTGTCCCATCAGCTTAATTTTCCAACTTTTTTCCATAAGTAAAACCCATTCTGGTATATCATGTTGCGTCTAAGATAGGACTATTCATCATCTTACTGATGAGACCAACGGATAGTCTGGGGCGAAACGCACTAATATTAAGTTTTTTTTGTGAAAATCAGTAAATTTAACCTTTTTAATTTTAATTTCTTTGGCTCGAAGTGACACATAAATTCTTAATTTGATAGAATTATTCTCGAGCGATAAATTCATTATCTTTAAATAAACTTATCTAAGTTGCGGCTTCACCCACTCACGCCAGATATGCTTGGCGGTCCTTTCGTCGCAGTGTACTACAATCAGATGTACCTTCAACCGGAGCAAATATGCCAGCTTGCCTGCAGAGTTCGGTAGATTTCTAGGCCTTCGATAGCGTACAGGTAGTACCTTGACATCCTCTTACGATCTCGTGTGGATCTTTCTGTAATAACTCCAAGTAGACGGCTAATCTTCACCGGCAAGTCGTAACGACGAGGTTAGACGCACACCGGTACCTGGTCTGGTCGTGAAAGGTGCTGCGCTGATCGAGTCGAGGGTTTATAAAAACTCGACCCCCGATCCAAGCAGTAACTAAATGATTGAATTGTGGGAATACCCGCACCCAATTAGTACTCGCCACCGAAAGAATAATTACAAAAATAATAACGTGGCGACACATATGAGAATGCTGAGTTGATCTTAAAACATCCGAAACCCGGTCATACCATTACTCAACCAGCGCATGAGGCTGGTATATTGCAATATATCTACCGTCAGCGTACTCACACGCACCCACACAAGTCATACGCTAAACATGTCGAAACCGATAATTCATAAATCAATCGCGGGACCTTACACAAACAATATAACATTTCCAGTACATCTCGCTATCTCAAAATGGCGACTTATTGCAAAATTATTATTCTGTATTTTCAATTCATTTCAAGATGGCGCAGATCACGACAAATTGATGCGACTACCTGCAATAGACAGTTCATGTCCTACTTAACCCATTAACGTCCAAAATAGAGAAATCGTAACTCTGTTTTCAAGCGTAAATCTATCACCTATCCTGCGGATATATTCAAAGCAAATATACTTTTCCTGAAGTATTTTTTTCTCTACTTTCCATTTCCGGTCTTAGAATTGCGAAATTTTCACTCTAAAATCCAAAATGGCGACGTTTACAAAAAAAAATGCAAAATTTCGATACTTATTTTTTTTTAATCCTATTTCTTGTTGTGTTAACGTTGAGGACGGAACTTTACTTTTCAACTATGAGTGCATACATGAGTTGTACTTTAAACTTAGTTTGGCCCCGAATCCAGAAATTCAATATGGCGACTAGAAAATGGCGCCTGAAGCGCAAAATTTTGTCCAAACATTCACGAATTTTTTTCTGGAATATAATGCATTCGACGAAAAAATCAATAAGAATAAAAAGTGCTTAGAATCAACCAAAGAATATGTCTAAATTTTTTCACTGAGTTTTGAGCAACTTTTTTATTTTTGCCAATTGGCAATTTATGACAAATTGGAAAAATTCATCGAATGGTCTCGAAAAAATTCAGATATACTTCTTGGTCAGTTCTAAGCACTTTTTATTCTTTAATTTTTCCTTATATAACGCTTTGTTTTCGAGTAAAAAATCAAAAACCTTAAAATTCTTAAGATTTTTTGAAATTCAAAAAAAAATCAAAAACTTAAAAATTTTTTGTTCCATTTGCACTTTTTGGTCAATTATGAGCAAATTTACTTTAAATTTGTGCCCGAGTATCTGTCACATTCCAGATAATATTAAAACTTGAACAGCTAATTGCACATGTAAAATATGAACGCTAATATTTAGAACACTAACAGTATAGTAGACCAAGAGTGAAAAAATTAAAGATTCTTCAAAATCGGTTTATGAACATACAATGATAATTCACTATTTTGAAATTCAGATAAAAACATTACAAAAGCTTTTGGCGAAATTCGGCAAATTGAATATAGTAATTAAATTCAGACTTTTTCGATTCAGAATTCAATATAGTTTATGAAACAATTCCAAAAGTTGCATAAATTCAATTTTTTAAGGTTTTTGATTTTTTACACAAAAACAAAGCATTATACAAGAAAAAGTTAAAGAATAAAAAGTGCTTAGAATTGACCAAGAAGTATATCTGAATTTTTTCGAGACGATTCGATGAATTTTTCCAATTTGTCATAAATTGCCAATTGGCAAAAATAAAAAGTTGCTCAAAACTCAGTGAAAAAATTTAAACATATTCTTTGGTTGATTCTAAGCACTTTTTATTCTTATTAATTTTTTCGTCGAATGCATTATATTCCAGAAAAAAATTTTGCGCTTCAGGCGCCATTTTCTAGCCGCCATATTGAATTTCTGGATTCGGGGCCAAACTGAGTTTAAAGTACAACTCATGTATGCACTCATAGTTGAAAAGTAAAGTTCCGTCCTCAACGTTAACACAACAAGAAATAGGATTAAAAAAAAATAAGTATCGAAATTTTACATTTTTTTTTTGTAAACGTCGCCATTTTGGATTTTAGAGTGAAAATTTCGCAATTCTAAGACCGGAAATGGAAAGTAGAGAAAAAAATACTTCAGAAAAAGTATATTTGCTTTGAATATATCCGCGGGATATGTGATAGATTTACGCTTGAAAACAGAGTTACGTTTTCTCTATTTTGGACGTTAATGGGTTAACAAATGCTAAAAAGAACTTTTTCTTTTTTTGACGTAACTCAACTTTTTGACGTAAAGGTAGTAATAAAAAAGCTACAGAGGATAAACAAAAAAATACATTTTTGCACTTTATTTGGCAATAATAACAATATTCCGGGGTAGGTACATTGTAGAGACTTTATGGTGGTTATCAGTACACTAACTCTTACCACTTACAATAATAAAACTGCTAATAGCACGAACTTCCAAAAATTATCCTATACAGTTCTCTGGGGCTCTGACTATAAGGGTTTTGTTATTCCTTACGACGGTATTTTGGGTGTAGAAGTATTGTTAGAGCAAAAGGTTAGATAAGCGTTATTTAGAAGCTAATGGTACAAAACTTCAGTTGAAATCAGCTAGTAATGATAACAATGGATATATAATTGCTTGATGGAATTTGAAAGAAAATAGTGGACAGAGTAATTTATTATTGAATTTTGATGAAAATATTGAAAATATGAATATTCAATCAGTTTTTAATAGTGATGTTCTAACCGCAACTATTAAAATAGAATGTCATGAAATTATTGATAGGATTTTAGTTACTAATATTGATTTAAGGGATGATATTTGTATTATTCATGAAAATATAGTAGATAATGGGGAAATATCTTTAAGGCAAGATCTACAGCAAGCTCTAAATACAGTAAGCAAAATTTCTGATACATTTGAGAACAATGATTTATACAATAGTGAAATTGTTAAGGAGACTTGTGATGATAATAACAAGGAACATCAATATTTTCAAACGCAAAATGATGAATGGAATAAAAGAAAAGTTGTCAAATAGTTGAATCACCTAAAAGTTAATATAGTAAATTTTATTGAAAAAATTAATGAATATTTACTAAAATTTGAAGTAGTTAATAATATTGAAGATGATATTCCAAGTATAAATTATTTATATTTTATTGAAATATTAGAAAATAATGTGGATTCGGAAAACAATGAAGAAATATCTGCAGTTAAACAATCTATAAATTATTTAACATTTGATGCTGAAGATATGTCGGAAAATTTTGTTGGAATACCTGGTTTGGAATTACCGAATGAAGCAGAAACATTGCATTGTGGATTTATATATTTAACTAGTGAAAGGCGTACAATTTCTGTGGAAATTGAAAATTTGAGTAAGTTAGAAAGATGAAAATTATTACTGAATATTGTAAATTTGAATCATGTATCTCGAGGAGAGACAAAATTTGTTGAAAATCTTATTCTAACGGATGAAGATATTTGTTGGTTAGAAGGGGAAAAATTCGGTAATTGCAATGTAGAAGAGCATGAAATAAATTTAACTGATGATAAACTAGTTTACGTAAAACAATTTCCTTTGTCTCATACTTTAAGGGGTGCCTGAGTTAAAATTCAAAAAAATAAAATTTTTGTTTCTTTGATTTTTTTACGTCAAATTTACTGTAGAATATATTGCAGAAATCCTTATTGCCCGAAAAAAATTATTTACAAAGTTATAGGTAAAATACTAAAATTTGTTAAAATTTGTTAAAATTGCGTATTATTCATATTTTGTTTTATAACGCTTTTGATTATTCAAAACAATTGTGTTTTTATAGAAAATTTAATATAAATTGTGTTTATAAACTTTTGAAGTATGCAATTTTAAAAAAAAAACAACAAATTATTTATTGATATTACATACAGTACAATATAGCTAATTTTTTTATATCATGGATTTTTTTATTTTCAATGTTTAAAATAAAATAAATTTAGAATTTAAATTTTGTCTTGTAATATCTTAATCAAATTTATAAAGCAGTAAAAAAACATATGTACAAATTTAAATTACCGCCTGAAAACATGGCACCTTGCACATACAGCATATGAAAAAGTAAGTCACTGTTTTACCGACCTTGTCGAGTTTGCATTCAGACAGCTGTTTCGTCTGATGTCTGTAGTTTAGTGCAAGCTGAATGTTATGCTGTAGTGATTACTTCTGAGTCTCACAGTTGTTTAAATTTAGATAAGTATTTTGGACTATAAACAATATATTATTTTTTAATTATATATTAATTTAATTCATCACCCGGATGATGAAAAATCATGCGGCAAAGGAGAAAAAGTACTCAAATTTAATGCTTCACACATGGGATTGTTTAAACAGTAAGTATAGATATATCATGCATTAAAAATATGCAAAATTGCAACGAATATGTATGCATGAACTACAAAAAAAGATTTTTTATGATACCACTTATATATAATTTTTTTTTGCCTATTAACTGATGATTTATTTTTTTCAGGTTTAACTCAGGCATAACCCCTTAAAGCAAATTGATATTACTGAAACAAGAATATTGGTTGAAAATGGTCTAGTTAGATCATCAACTAGTCCTTTTAATGCACTAGCATTTGGTGTACCCAAAAAAAGTTTAACAAAGGACGATAAAAAGAAATGGAGATCGGTGATTGATTATCGAAAATTAAATGCTAAAACTATACTAGATCCGTATTTCTTACCAAATATTACGGAACTTTTTGATTGTATAGGGAAAAATGAGTATTTTGGGACACTTGATATGGTTTCTGGCTTTCATTAAGTAAAAATGATAGAAGATGATATTATTAAAACTGATTGTAGTGACTTTCCTTTAGGCCGATTTGAGTTTAAAGTTTTATCATTTGGATTAATTAATTCACCTAAAGTTTTTCAACTCATTCTTAAAAAAGTCCCAGATGATTTATTGAGACAGGGATTATATTTTATTTGTATTGACGATATAGTTATTGTTGCAAATATAGTCCGAGAGCTGAGCGACCAAAAATTGCAAGAGTTTTAGAAACCCTGGTTTTTTGATATTTGGTAGTGTATACAGTGTAGATGAGCAACCTGCCGTCAGTCAGCCAGTTTCGTTTGCGTTTGGCGCGGGGGCGGGTTCAATGTTATTAAAAAAGTACATATGTAGCAACTGTTTTATAAAATCTTAAAATTGGATAGCGAATAGTTAATTGTTGAAAAAGCCCTATATTATACATCAGTCAGTCAAATTTGGCGACTGGACCCGTCAGCCGCGCGTTAAACAAATTAAAATAATAACTATGAAGAAACTGTTTTATAAAATCTGAAATTCAGTCAGTCAATACATAATATTATAATATTTATTAAAAAAATAGTCAGTCACAATGTTTCGTTAGCAAACGCCGTCAGTCGGTGATAGAAAAGCGCGCTCCGCGCTTCGAACGCGGGCGCTTATGTACATATATTGAGCTTCATTAAGCGGTATTATTATATTAAATCATATATTTCATAAAAAATCTTTATATTTACGATCCTTATATGTATTTAATATTGACAAAAAATAAATCAGTCTTAAAAATAAAGGAAAATCACAATTTATTAAAAAAAGCATTATTCAGAGTCACTGCTGAAATTGTAATTTTCGTCTTCTTCTTCATAATTTTCTTCCGTTAAATCGGTAACAGCTGATTCAATATCTGCAAAAGAAAAGTAAAATGTGTTTAACAATGTATAATTATTTAAAATTAATAAACGTGCTTGCAAATTAATATTTTTTACCTGAAATATCTTCCGGCTGAATAACGACGTCTTTAACGAATTCAGGAATTTGATTTCCGTCGAACCAATCAAATTCATAATGGCCTTCAACCTCTAGCCAACCATTGTCAGTAGGTGTCGCAGTTGTTGGAATTTTTTTGTGTGCGTTTGACCAAATCCCAGAAATGAATGCTGTACGGTGTATATGTTTCAAAAGCTCAGCTTTACACGGTGGCAGGTGTGATGCGTCGTAATTTTTTGTATGAATCTTAAAAGTCTGATCATTATCTTTAAACGTGTACGATTTAGAAAATTTTGCGAGACGAGCATCGTTTACATGTTTGATTTTTTTCTGGCTGTATAATCGGCACACAAATTCTTCAATTTTGTCTAAAACTTCTAATGTATTACTGTCGTCTAACGCACTTAACTTTGTGAAAGCCGTCTGAAAATCGTCAGATTGTAACATTAGATTATACGGACGTTTTTTTCCTTTTCGGAAAAAGGCTGGATTTTGGTCGCAGCCACTGAAAGCGTGTAAAGCTGGAAGGGCAGCACAAACCGATTTTCCTAAACGCTCATACATTTCGGTAACATTTATGTGCCGTACTGAATTTCCGACGCCAACTTCCATCCAAATTTTACAATTTTCGTTACTTAAATTGCAAATATTGCTCAACATAATAATTAGTATATCTGTATCAGAGCATTTGATACAGACGTTGGCACCATAATCCAATTGGCAAACATGCTGCACAATTTTAGTGTCGGCTTCTTCGTGAGCAGGACATGAAAATCTTTCTTCGATAGTCATTGTAATTGTACCATTTTCTCCGTGATACGCATAACACTGATCGAAGTTTGAAAATACAGTTTTGCTCTCGAAAAACGGAGCCATTTCTGCATTTTGCCTGTGGTTTATTAAATATCAAACTAGAGCTTCTTTGAACTTAATATTTTTTAGCTCTTTAATAAAATCTGCAGGACGATTTTGCTCTTCTCCGCTGATGTGATAATCCTTGCTCTCATTGACTTGTCGAAGCGTATGCTCAGCATCTTTAATAGAAGGCGATTGGTATTTGTCGACAATTATTGCAATATTTCGATCTTGCTGTTTTATTACAGCTTGCAGAATTTGTTTTGAAATCGTTCGAAACGTCGGTGGTATATCTCTTAATAAATATAAGAAAAAAAGCCATCGATAACAGTAAGATCGATGGAAGTCGGAAGATCATGATTTACGTCGATCACTTCAGTTTCGAGGCATTTGAGCAGAGCAGATTTATCAGTTTTGCACATCGTACCGTCTAAATGACTCAACGACAAAGGCACAGGTGTCAATGGAAATGATAATACCTTTGCAAGATCGATTTTTTGATCTAATGAGACTGCAAGTAAACGTCCAAAGAGGTCTCTTTGCATACGCACTTCCTGCTCTTTGCCTTTGAGCGTGATTTTTTGTTTTTTCAACGTATCTGCGAACGTTTTAATCTTATTTCTTTTTATTGGTTTTTCAAATCGCACGGCATCTCTTTCACATTCTCTAATAAAAATTTCTCTCAATTTATTGCCACTGCATTCTACATTTAATAGAGAATCCTCAATATCTAGTCACGCAGCTTGACCATTTGAAATATTAAAATTTTATACTTATTAATATTTCCATCAAACGGATTAAGATTTTGTAAAACGCCATCGATAAAATGGTCTAATTGCTGTGCATTTTTTACAATTCTGTTTTTCTCTAAATCAGCAGTAATATCTTGTTTTCTTGAAAGGCCTGCTTCTTGCACAACGTGCGAAATTACTGTAGATCTAATACTGTGACTTTTACACCATCTTTGTCGAGCTGCAGTGGAATTAGTGAAGTGCAAGACACCTGTGAGCTTATTCGCTGCGTCGACATTAATAGTTTGCTCTAGTGTTAGATCAATGGGTTGCCGAGAAAAATCTTTATCGGTTCTCTTAATACCAAAAGAACCTTTCTCCAATTGCTCTCGTAGACCTGGATGCGTCTCATCGACTCGGCACAAATTATTATGATAGCGAACGAGCCACCGAGCATAATTTGGTTGATTAAATACAAAAAATAAATTCGTTATTTTCGGCAAGATATATTTAAATAGATTAAAATCGCCAGTTCTAATGCTTGCATTAAATAATAAATAATAATTTACAAGTTGAACATAAATCATGTAAAATTGCGGAGTTTTTCCATGTATACCGTCTAAAGTTTGTGTTAAATAATTTTCATATTTCTTAATAAGTGTAAGAAGTGGCTCATGCTGAATAATGGAAGCTGATTTTGTATTGTTGAAGGTAAGAATGTAGTCTTGTATATCTGGCGTGATTTCTAAGTTGCTGTCTTTTAGAAATTGACGGAAGTGCAAAATTGAAAATGCTAAACTGACGATAGGATGAAGCCGTTTGCATCGATTAAAATGTTTACCAGTTAGTAAGCTGTTCATGGAACCACTTGCTATTAATTCGGTATCGATCATTATATTTGAAATACCACAATTGTCAATAAACTTTCCAATTGTTTTAAAATAAGCCATCATTACGTGAAATCCACCGATGTGTACAAAAATCTTATCAAATTGATTTGATTGAGATTGAATTTGAAGAGCAATTTTCGCAATTGCCAAATCGTACGTCACTTGAATGTACGTATCATTGCACTCTGCAGCTATTTTCAGAGATTGAACCATAGTCTCTTTTACAACAGCATTATTAGTCGGCGATAAATTAATTGTTGTAAGATATGAAATACGCTGTTTAAGCGTTTCATCTAAAAATATTTTACTATTGAATCCTACCCACATAGGAATTTTCGGTATACTAATAAAGTGTGAGAGCATCCATATATGATTGACTCTTTCATGAGTTTTTAAACTATTTGGTGGAATGTTGTCGTCAAGTGATAATGGTGGCAGAACTTGCAGTAATTTTGGTCGTTTTGGGTAAGGATCTAAGTCCGGTGTAATTGCATCAAAAGTTCGCCTTCTCTTTTTATTGCTAACTTGGTCGGCTTCATCATTATTATCTTCGTTTTCTATCATACCTGGTTCAATAATCTGAAAAATAATTCCAACAGTGTCGTGTAACGTGTCTTTACCAGAGAGAGTATCAACGAATCTGTCGAAATTATTGTACGCAATTCCTGTACATAAATTTGGTTTCTTTATGATATCAGTAGGGCAAATTTGAGAAAGCGATGTTGCGTAATATGTCGCTTCGGTTTCCATTTCTTCTGTACTCGTGTAGCTGCAACAGTGACCGTATCTATTTAAAATATTTATCACTTTTCGGCTACTTGTTAAACTTTTCAAAGCCATCGCAAGAGTTATGTGTTTAGATGTTTTTATACGTCCATTAGATATGGCATAGATAGCATCTTGGGAAAACGATGATGCTAATCTTTTTCGATTCACTGTTGATTGTCGTCGGGAAGATGTACCGCTGAGTAAAGTTGAAAAAAAATCTGACAATGATTCAGGCACTTCGCACTCTCCTTCGAGTAAATTTTGTATCGAAATATTTTGAGGTAATTTATGTGGACGAATGTTATTTATTTCTTTCCTCAAAAGTAAAGCCGCTTCCTGTATAACGTCATACGTTCTTATCGAATCGTAGTCATCGTCGGTGAGTTTTATTTCGCCAGAAGGAGCTATTACGGTTTTCTTTTTAAGAACTAACACTTGAATCTGTGATTTGAAAGTGTCCAATAACTTTTTTTCTAGATAATTTGTACGAAAATCGTTGGTATCTACCTTCAAAAGCTCTTCATATTCGATAGTCAATCGTTCAACGTATATAGTTGTCAGTAATTTCAGTAAAACACACCTTTTTTTAAATAATATTTTCCTTGACATATCGGCACACTTCCTCATATGCATTTTTATGCGCTTCCCGTTGAAGATGATATTTTGAAGATGGCTTGGAAGACGAAGCTGCCTCTTTCCGTTTGATATCATTTCGCCAGTTCGTTAAACATATTCTATGGTAAAATATTGTGCGTTCAGAAGTTTTTAAATTTTTTATTTTTTTAAGCACGTTGCTTTCATCATATTGTGTTGCATCCTCTATTATTGTATCTGCAATACTGTTGTTTACTGATGTATGAAGTGATACAATCTTACGCTTAAACATTTTGCGATTTTTATTACAAAAAAAGCAAGGTGGATTGTCAGTACATTCCTCTTCCTGAATATCATTTGTTTCATCGCTGTAAAAAATATATTGAGTTAAATTCGATATCTTTTTGCCATTCAAAAAATTGCAAATTAATTTAAATAAATAAATGTTACCTTGTTTCGGAGCAAGAATTTTCAAGTAGTGGCTGAGGGTCATCACTAAAAAATATTGCAATTTTATCAATATCAAAACTTAATATTAAAATTATTATTATTATTATTATCAAAATTATTTTTGGAAATATTTTATTTTTGACTATTATTACTAACTTATTAATGAATATATTTAAATAAATGTTTACCTAATTTCGGAGCTCGAAGGCTGAGACTGCCCTACATTCTCTAGTTGATCATTGCTATAAAAAAATATAATTAGACTACATTAATATTTTCGAATTTAATAATACTGCAATTAATAGTTAATTTTAATAAATAAACGTATAGATTACCTTGTTTCTGAGCATGAAGGCTGACATTGTGCAATATTATCCAGCTGCTCATTTCTATAAGCAAATATAATTAGAATACATTAATATTTTTACATTTTACAAGATAGTAATTAATAATTAATTTAAATAAATTTACCGTGTTTCGGAGCACGAAGGCTGAGGCTGCGCGAAATTCTCCAGCTGATCATTGCTATAAATAAATATAATACATTAATATTTTCGCATTTTACAATTCAAGACAATCATAAATCTAAGAAATATATACTGGAGAAGCCGAGGGATCGTTACCTCCAGTGCGAGAGAGATATTAAGCCCAGCAGGCCCTCCCTCTTCCCTACAAATGGATTTGCCTCCCTGTATTAGAAAGAAAGAGAGAGAGACAGAGAGAGAGAGAGAGAGAGAGACACTGCTAGCAGAGATTGCCAGAGCCCGGGGTTTTCGTGCGACAAAATTTGAACGGACTGCTCCGAGCGAGTTCACTTCTCCATATGTTGCAAAAGGTAAAAGGGCACGGACTGGAGTAAGAGTTATAAAAACCGCTACAAAAAAAGTCCTGAGTTTTGAGCCGATATTTCTCAAGTCTCGGTGCAGTTTTCCCTTTCCTGAGGCCCGAACGTTAATCCCCTTAATAACGGTCAGCTTTGACGCAAACGAAATTGTAACTTTTAAAGAATGCAAACTTAAAATTATCCGATTTTCGCAATTCGAACTTTGTTTTAATTGTTGCAAGATTTTTAAATTCACGAAAAAATGTGATTTTCGTAAATTTGCATTTTTAACAAGTTAGAATTTCGTTTGCGTCAAAGCTGACCGTCATTAAGGGGATTAACGCTCGGGCCTCAGTCGAGGCGACGGTCAGGTATGTGATCGGTGGCTCGATGCGCATAGAAAAGGGAAAACTGCACCGAGGCTCGAGAATATCGGCTCAAAACTCGGGACTTTTTTTGTAGCGGTTTTTATAACTCTTAGTCCAGTTCGTGCCCTTTTACCTTTTGCAAGATATAGAGAAGTGAACTCGCTCGGGGCAGCCCGCTCAAATTTTGTCGCACGAAAACCCCGGTCTCTGGCAATCTCTCTAGTCATCTCTGCTGCTAGCCTTAAATCAGCCTAAATATTGCGGGAAGTCGAGGGACCATGACCTTCAGTGCGATATCTAAACCCAGCAGGCCCGCTTTCATGCAAATGCATTTCACTTCATGTATTAGAAAGAGAGAGAAAGAGAGAGAGAGAGAGGGGGGAGCAGGAGAGGGACAGACTACACTGGGGGACGCAGTAAGTCGGTAAAGGTAACGGTTGTCTCTCCTTTTCTCAAATCTGCCATTCTGTCTCTCTTTCTCTTTCTCAAGTACGCTATGATCTCGAATACAAATACGAGCAACGTTGCTTAAATTTTGCAGATATATTTTGTTTTTATGAAAGTAATAATATCTCTTACCTTGAATTGAGAGTGCTCAGGTTTTTCAATTCATCCCTATACTTTTTGCTGAGAGCTGTGAAGCGGTGGTAGCAAGTTTGATGATATCCTTGCTGCGCGTTTTTGCTCGATGGTAAATCGACGTTCTTACTTGTTAAGTCGTACTTTTTACGAATTTACAACACACTTTTACACTTAGAACTTCCTTCTATTTTCGACTATGTTGGAACATTCTTCACAAACATCCGCACTGTACTGATGGTAGAAATATACTGGCTTTCTTCACAGAGACGCAAACATCTGCCACATCTACGTCTTGGCAAATTTGAGCAATAAAAAGGGAGGGGACGAGGAAGACCCTACGATTTATACCTGTTCTATTTACTTTTATTGCCAGTCGCCGTCGGCTGACTGTATGCCTCTGCCTCTATTATTATTATTATTTAAATTGTGCTTATTATATAAGTTGTTGTTATTGTTTACATGGTTGTTGTTAATTAAAGAATATAATTCTGTACAGAAATGTAGCAAACTTAGCAAATAGTATCGCTTAACGAAGCTCAGTATATGTACATAAGCGCACGCGTTCGAAGCGCGCAGCGCGCTTTTCTATCAATGACTGACGGCGTTTGCTAACGAAACATCGTGACTGACTATTTTTTTAATAAATATTATAATATTATGTATTGACTACTGAATTTCAGATTTTATAAAACAGTTTCATCATAGTTATTATTTTTATTTGTTTAACGCGCGGCTGACGGGTCCAGTCACCAAATTTGACTGACTGACGTATACTATAGGGCTTTTTCAACAATTAACTATTCGCTATCCAATTTTCAGATTTTATAAAACAGTTGCGACATATGTACTTTCTTAGCAACATTGAACCCGCCCCCGCGCCAAAAGCAAACGAAACTGGCTGACTGACGGCATGTTGCTCATCTACACTATACACACTACCAAATATCAAAAAACCAGGGTTTCTAAAACTCTTGCAATTTTTGGTCGCTCAGCTCCCCGACTAATACTATTGAAGAACATAATGAACAGTTTAATTTAGTAGCACAGAGATTACGAGAAGCAAATTTAAAATTGGAAACGAGTATATGTAAATTTTTTGAAAAAGAGGTTGAATTTTTATTTGAAATTGAAGCTATAAGTAAATCTCCGATATTTAAAACTGTTAAAAATGTTCGTGAATTCTTTAGTTTAGCAGGATATTACAGACGTTTAATCTGACAGTAGATATATTGCAATATGTTAACTTCGTGCGCTGGTCGAACAACGGAGTGACCGGGAGTCGGGCGTTTTAAGATCTACTCAGTATTCTCATATGTGTCGTCGCGTATACACTTTTTGTAATCCTTCTTTCGGTGGCGAGTGTTGATTGGTTATGGGCATCCCTACATTTTTATTATTCAGTAACTGCCTTGATCGTTGGTCTAGTCTTTATAAACCCTCGACTCAGCGCAGTACCTTTCACGACCAGACCAGGTATCGGTGTTCGTCTAACCTTGTCGCACAACAGCAAGCTGTTACCGTCACTACGGCTTGCCGCTGAAGACTAGCTGTCTATCTGGAGTTATGGCAGAAAAATATACACAAGATCGTAAGAGGATGTCAAGGTACTACCTGTACGCTATCGGAAGGCCTAGCAATCCACTGAACTCTGCAGGCAAGCTGGCATATTTGCTCCGGATAAAGATATATCTAAATTGTAGTACGCTATGACGAAAGGACGGCACAACATATCTGGCGACAGGAAGGTAGAATTTGATATAAGGAAGATAAAAAATATTAAGATTAAGGTAAAAACTTTAGATATACTGATCTACTATTGGTGAATAAATTGTATTCTATAAAACAGACGCTTCTTATTGCAATTCGTAACTACGTCAATTTCACTGTTATTGCTGTAAGCTATCTGGTCTTTTTAAAGATCGATCTAAGGTTCTAATTTTTAGCCCTCTAAGTGCCTTACAGTTCGTGGGAATCAAATCATCGAATATTTGAAAAATTTGATTTTTCTTGTTGAATATAACGATGTTTTTCGCATTTGGGCGCGTTCTCACCTTTGTTATTGAGAGTGTATTCGTAATATAATGGTCGCCGCGCCGAATGTTATCGCGAGGCGTAGCAACGCTATATGAAAGCGCGTCAGATTGCCCGAAACCTTCGAGTGAGCAAGTCGCTCGAATTAGAGACAGTGTCTTTTGTATTCCACACACCTTTAATAAATCATACTTTTAATCTAATTTGTCCGGCATTAATCCACCTCTACACAAAAGGTTATGGACCCAGGACACGAGTAAAAATAAAAGAGAAAAGTGCGAAGACTGTCCGAGTTACCAAGTACCACACAGAATACCGTATAGGACGCCCGAAGAGTGATACTCAGTGGAAGAGGTTAGTATGCGATGCTTGAAGATGGTTGCAGAAATGTCGTCAGTTTCGAAGCTTAGTTATGTTTCAAAATTTGACGGGAGTAATTTCCAAATCTGGAAGTTCCAAATGAAGATCGTTTTCACGGCCAACGGTGGGCTTGATATTGTGACGGGAACCAGTGAAATTTATTAATATATTCTGTGTACACAGAAGCCGCGGACACAATTAGACAAGCAGCATGGAACAAGAACAACGCAAAAGCAATGTGTCTTATATCGTCTGCGATGACATAGTGCAAAAGAAATGTGGGTGCTTTTGGCGGCAATACACGAACAGAAAAGTGAAACGAATAAATTTATCATGTTGCAATATGAATATAGAATGGAGCCGTCGAGTTCTATAATGCAGTACATCACGAAAATAAAAAATCTAGCAAGCGCGCTCACAGACCTCGGTGAGAAAACATCAGATTTGCAAGTTATGACGAAAATTATTGGGACATTACCATCTAAATTCGACGTATTCATTACGGCTTAGGATAGTGTCGAGGCAGATAAACAGACGCTTACAAACCTACAGGAGCGGCTAATAAAGGAAGAGCGTGGAATGCTCCAGAAAGACGAGGACACCATCGCGCTGGTGACATCAACACAGGTGAAGATCAGTCGAAATCAAAATAAAGCAGGTACGCAGCCGTGGCAGAAGAACACTACAAACGAAAGGTCGAGAACCGATATGGTATGTTTCTGCTGTAAGAAGCCCGGGCATTTCGCTTGCAACTGCCACAAGAGGCGAGGAGCTCAGAAAAACAAACAAATTGAAGGCAAGGACGCTGCGTCGTACAGTGGAGCATTTATAATTTCTACGGTCGATTTAAATTCGGAGCAAACTGAGACTCGTGCGCTCGATGACAAAGAGGAGCATATTATGAGCAACGGTATTGCCGATATGTGGATTCACGACAGCAGGGCGTCACGTCACTTTACTTACCTATGAGACTATTCGATTTGGAAACGACGGACTATGCCAGGTAATCGGCTCCGGTACAATAATGCTAAAGAAATGGCTAAACGATAAATGGAGCGACGGACGAATCGAGAATGTTTTGCTGGTCCCAAAATTGAGGAAAAATTTATTTTTGGTAGGCGTGTGTACGTCGAGAGGACTTCAAGCAAATGCAATTACAGGCAACCTTCAGAAATGGCATGAAAGACTTGGGCATACTTGCAAAAACACGGTGCAAAAAATGGCGGAAATGACTACGGGCGTTGGCATGCTGGTAAGCAACATGCACGATTTTTTCTGCGAGGCCTGTCAATACGGAAAATCACACCGTCAATTGTTTGCAAAAGGGCAGGAAAATAAGGTTTCACAAGAACCGGGAGAGTTCTTCCACAGTGATTTGTGAGGCCCAATGCAGACCGAATCAGCCACATATTTTTGCTCTTCAAGGACGATGCTACCAGCTACAAAAATGTCTATTTTTTGAGAAGCACAGCCGACGTATATGAGACTTTCAAGATTTTCGAAAGAAAAATAAATAATAAGTTTAGTCGTCCGATGAAGTATTTAATAACGGACAACAGGAAGGAATTTTGCAATTGGAGCATGCATGATTGTTTGTCGAAGATTGGCATCGAACTCGAAACGACCGCCCCTTATACTCCCCACCATAACGGCGCTTCGAGGAGAGAGAACCGGACGATAGTGGAGAGCGCTAAAGGCTAAGCAAATGTCGTACTATCTATGGGCCGAGGCAGTCAACACGACGGTTTATCTGCAAAATCGAACTCCGAAATCTTGTTCTGGTCAGTCTACACCATATGAGAAATGGCATGGTAAGAAACCAATTTTAAGTCATCTTAAGATATTCGGGTCCGAGGTGTATGTACACATTCCGAAGATTTCCCGTCCTCACCTTTGTTATTGAGAGAGTATTCGTAATACAACGGTCGCCGCGCTGAATGTTATCGCGAGGCGTAGCAACGCTATATGAGAGCGAGCCAGATTGCCCGAAACCTCTGAGCGAGCAAGTCGCTCGAATTAGAAACAGTGTCTTTTGTATTCCAAACACCTTTACTATATCATACTTTTAATCTAATCTTTCCGGCATTTATTCACCTCTACACTAAATTTCTCGTCTACTTTTTATGTCTACTTCTTACGAAAAATACTGCATATCTTCAAAATATGAAACAAAGTCATATATAGTATAGTAAGGAAAAAATCGCTGCTAACTGAGTAGTAGTATGCTTTCTTAAAGACACTGAGTTTCTTTAACTGGTTACTATTGTAAATTACACTGACACAAAAAAACCAGATCCATATGTCTTTATGATTTTAACCCATTGAATTCGAATCCAGAGTCCATTTTGCTTCTACACCCTCAAATTTTCGAGTTAATAGTGAAAAACCTTTTAAAATCGCGGAAAATAGGGAAAAATCGTAGTTAACCCAATCGGAAGATGGAAAACAAATTTTGTAGGCTAATTTTAGCAATGTTTTTTTATGTATTCTGATCCGCTGAGTCCGAATCGGGAGTCCATTTAGCCGTTCTAAGGTATATGGACAAATAAGCTCTGGATTTGTATTCAACGGATCAAAATACATAAAGAATAAAGTTGGACTAAACCATTTTTTTCAGCTTCAGATTGGGTTGCAAATGGTTTATCCATATTTCCCGCTATTGTTAGGTTTTTCGCCTATTATTCAAAATTCTGAGCGTATACGACGAAATAGACTCCAAATTTGAAATCAGCGGATCCAAATATATAAAAGCTTTGGTAATGTTGGTCTAAAAAATTTGTTTTCCATCTTTGGATTAGTTAACTATGATTTTTCCCTATTTTTCGCGATTTTCAGATTTTTTTCGCTATTTACTCGAAATTTTAAGAGTATACGGACAAAGTGGACTCTGGATTTGAATTCAGTGGGTCAAAATACATAATGATATGTGGATCTGGTAAAAAAGACTGACCACTTTTTTTGTTTTGTGTGCCGGTGTTATCTGAATTAAAAATATATTCAATTGTTTTGAGTTTCTTTGAAGCTTTTTTGAAAAATTAAGAATTCAATTTTGCAGACAAAATTAAATTAAAAAGTACACAACCGATGCTAGAATTTTAGGTATGTTTACGAGGCCATATTTAATTTTTGGTCGCAAATTGTTCAAATCTGATCTCAGATTCGGAAATATCATATCTTTTTACATAAGAATATTTTGCTCTTTATAATAGTAAGTTAATTTCACTTCTTGTAGAGATCAAAATATCAATCAACTGTGAAATGTCCGTGTACCATTCATGGGTTAAAAGTTAGCAGTAATGATACAGTGGTAATGAGCAGACATATCTTTGAAGGAAATTTAATGATATTTCAGAATATGAAATTAGGTTTTGTACATTTATAGTATACATGGACAAAAAATGTAGTTTTAAAAAAATATCAAAATTTTGTATAAAAACAAATGCGGTGAACAGTAGCCGATTGTCTCCAAATTCTTATAGGAACTAAGTTGAGACTCAATCAGTTTGCACACAAAATTTGAGTTTATTTTTTCGATTCTTTCCAGGGATATGGCTTGGACAAATTTTGCGCACGTACGTACACACACATATATATATATATATATATATATATATATATATATATAAATATATAAATCGGGTATTTTGAATGCATCCTTATAATAAACTACCCTTCGCTAGCGCATTCAAAATTCCACTTTTGGCATTCAATATTCCATATTTAAAAATAACCCTATACTACCTCTACTTTCGGCGCATTCAAAATATCCGATTTATGTAAATATACATACATATATATATATATATACACATATATATATACACTTCTTAACAGAGATATTTTAAGAAAACGGAAAACACCTGCTTGCCCCATGTTATTTTCCATTTGAATGATTGAATTCACGGAGAGGGCTGGAAAATAACTTTTTAGAAAAAGTAAAATGTGCAATGGACTCCACGGACCCTCCTCCATCGTTTGAAACTCTGAGACATGTAGTTTTAAAACGTGTGGCCGATTTCTGTTACCCTAATATATATATATATATATATATATATATATATATATATATATATGGGTGATTCTCTGACAAATCGAGCGCGCCATTTTTTGACTTTCGCCAAAAATATTTTTAAAACATTCTTTACTAGTCTATGAGTGCCCCTGAATTTTTTCAGATTTTTTCCATCACTTTCATTTAAGTTACAGAGACTCAAAGTGGGCATAGTAAGCAATTTTTGCATTTTTTGACTATTTTCGTTAATTTGTAGCTCCTCAGGGAAACATTTTTAACGATAAACACATAGAACATTTTTTTTAGCAAATTTGCTCTAGTTTAAGGGAAAAATATTAGCAAAGTTATATATTGTGACGGTGTCTGAGCACGTCTAAGCTAGTCGGCATAGTAGCGTTTCGCAGTGCGACGCTGGCTCCGTGGTTAGAGCGCGTGCCTGGAGATCTCGAGGTCGTGGGTTCAAGTCCCCCCGTCGCTTAACTTTTGTGCGATTGTCAACGAGTACGGCTCAACCCGTTACATGGCGCCCAACTAATAAATCCACACGAATAAATTCGCACGGCGGAAAGATGCCCCTTCCTCCCTCTTTCCGAGAAGAGTCGATAGCAGCTGGAACTGCAGTGAGCTACATTTTTTCACTTGTAACATTATAAACTCTTAAAAGGAAAAAATATTAGCAGCTCTTAAAGGGAAAAATATTAGCAAAGTTATGTATACAGGGTGTCCAAAAAGTATCGAAACACGCCTAAAAAGTTTTCAGAGAACATATTTTTGACCTGGGTCAAGGTCATTTCCGTAGTAACTTTTGACGGTCGATCTAATGGTGACCTTGGATTTGACCTTGGACCTTGCCATCAAGGTCATTTCAAAGTCACTATGATTTGTTTAAATAGGAACACCCTATTTTGACATCGGCAAACGAAAGAGCGGAAAATTTTACGTTCAGATATGTATTAAGGTCCAAGGTCAAGGTCACCTGTGAAGGTCGTAGCAAGGTCAAATTGTATTTGCAGGGAATTCTTGCAGAATTAGCAGTCAGAAGAAAGGTAGATGACCTATGTTTAGCGTTACCCAGGAACAACGACGTGGACGTAATAGGATAATGTTCCCTTTGGGGTGCTTGATTAACGTGAGTCCCCTTGCCTCTCACGATGGGGTGCTTGTTTTACGTAAGTCCCCTTGCCTCTCACGATGGGGTGCTTGTTTTACGTGAGTCCCCTTGCCTCTCACTTTAAATATTTAGCGTAAATGCTCGAATTGTTCACCATTCACTTCTTGACAGTAAGCTAATCGATGGTAAAAAGCATTAACAACATTTTCTATCGCTTCAGGACTAATATTTGCTGATTCTAATTCAATCCTCTCTCGTAGCTCGACTAAATTTGTGGGCTTTGTTTTGTATACTCGATCTTTTAAATAGCCCCAGTAAAAATAATCAAGAGGTGTCAAATCAGGTGATCTGGCTGGCCATTCAATTGTGCCCCTTCGTCCTATCCACCGATTAACAAACACTGCATCTAAAAGATTGCGAACATCACGTGCATAATGAGCTGGTGCGCCGTCTTGTTGGAACCATGTGTTCATAAAGTTGTCTCCTGCTATTCTTCTTATCGCAGGCACGATTTGATTGCGTAGCATTTCTTCATAGTTTTCAGCATTTAAGTTGCCATTAATAAAAAACGGACCTACGATTCTGTTATTGAATATGCCTGCCCATACGTTTAATTTTTCTGGGTATTGTGATTTATCTTCTCGTGCCCAATGTGGGTTTGTTTCTGCCCAATATCTACAATTGTGTCTATTGCAGGTTCCATCAAGTTGAAATGTCGCCTCATCTGAAAAAACAATATTTGATGGGAAGTTAGGATTTTGCACTATACGTGTCATCATGTCATCACAAAATTCAACGCGACGATCAAAGTCATCTTCATTAAGTTTGTGAATCAGTGTGACTTTGAATGGATGAAAGTTAGCATATTTTAGTATGTTATGAACAGATGACTTACTTATATTGTGCTGTTGTGAAATTCTACGGGTGGAACTATGTGGATCCTCAATGAATGATAACAAAACATCCAGGGAAGTATCATCGTTTGTTGCTGACTTTGTTTTTCCTGATTTTGGCCTATCGTCGATTGTGCCGGTTTGTTCAAACTTTGTAACAAGGTTCCTTGCAGTTGAAATGACAATCCCAGTTCTATCAGCTCTAAAAGTCTCATTAAAAAGATTAATCACTGTGCGGTAAGGTTGCACTGCGGCACCCCAGCCTCTCATCATGAGAAGTGTAATCCTTTCTCTTTTCGTAAGATGTTGCATTTTCAATTAGGTATGAACAGATATTATTGTTGATCAAACTATGAATACTTAAATATCAATTTAAAGAAATAGATTTTACAACCACTATACTTATTTAAGATTTCGAGGTAAACATTTGTAGTTTTAAAATAAGTGGGCAATATAATTTGCTTGGTAACTTATGTTTTTAAGGTGCTTTTTTTAGTGTGAGATCGCGATTTACCGAATGTAGCCATCTAGAGGTCTGGTTCAGTACTGCAACGTTGGCGTTAAGTTTTAAAACTTTTTGAACATTACCATAAAATATGTATGTTTCTGTTTATTCAAACGATTATGGGGTCGCTGAGAACTAATTAAGAGTTCACATTTAGATTGGGTATTATTAAAAACTTAATGAAGACTGGTTAACGCCCAAATAAACAATTTATTTAAATGTAACAAAAAATGAGTCTTAATTTGTTCAAGGGCTTTTCAGGGTCGCTAAGTACGGATTTTGAGTTGGTTTTTAGTTTAGCACTATAAAGGACTTCATGAGGCCCGGTTAAGGCTCAAATAAATAATTTTTTTCAATGCATCAAAAAAATAAGTTTTAATTTATTTAGGGGGGTTTTCGGGGTCGCGGAGTAGGAGTTTTGGATCGAATTTCAGTTTGGCACAATGAAGGACTTAATAAAGCCCGGTTAAGGTCAAAATACACAATTCATTTAAATGTAACAAAAAAAAGTTTTAGTTCATAAAGTGGGTTTTTAGGGCCTTTGACCTTGCTACGACCTTCACAGGTGACCTTGACCTTGGACCTTAATACATATCTGAACGTAAAATTTTCCGCTCTTTCGATTGCCGATGTCAAAATAGGGTGTTCCCATTTAAAAAAATCATAGTGACCTTGAAATGACATTGATGGCAAGGTCCGCGGTCAAATCCAAGGTCACCATTAGATCGAGCGTCAAAAGTTACTACGGAAATGACCTTGACCCAGGTCAAAAATATGTTCTCTGAAAACTTTATAGGCGTGTTTCGATACTTTTTGGACACCCTGTATATACGTTTGCTTCTACGTATAAACCTTTTAAGCCTTAAAATCAAGTTTTCAGTTTGATCGATCATCAATATCGAAGATACAAAAATTTGAAAAGATAGTTTCACTCACTATAAAAGAACTTGTGAAAGTCCCAGAATGTCAGAGGCCTTGGTTTCTCTGTGAGAAATAAATATAACAGCTTATTTATTAAAAAACTCAAGTTTATTCAAAAGGACTTGTTTCACGCATCAAAAAATTTAGGTAAAAAAGTGAAATATTAGCATAATCCATCGAAATTTTGTTGTACTATATTATAAAAATGCTATAGAGTATCCCTATATAATCAGTTTTAACATTTATAATAATGAAAATAAACTAAACAAGATTTTATACTTTGAAAAGCGCACCCGGGTGTCATATACTCAATATATGATAGTTTCAAGGATATTTGACTTACATAAAATTCAATAAACAATTAATTATAATCAATACATCCATACTCATGATTGATTTTTATTTAGTTTTATTTCAAAACAAATTTTAAAAAGCATTTTTTAAGAGAGAGCAAATTAAGCTCTAGCAGAAGGGACTATCTCTCCATCTCTCTCTAATAAATGCATAAATGTAATAAATTTAGACTTTAGATCAAATTAAACAAATTTTAGGAAAGATTGACGGTAAAATTAGTAGATGAGAATATTCTACAGTATCTAGCGAACAAAACAGAGTAGGTGAGAAAAGCCCAAAAACATTCATTAGATGTGAAAATAACGTTGTAATAGATAAACATACAGCAACGGGAAAAAGTTTGTGTCTTCCGATAAGGTAATCTTTTTTATGAAAACGCCTAGAGAACTGAGACTTGATGCCTGAGTTAAAGAATTTAACGACGAATGCGCACATATGAATATGTTATACATTATTTTGTTTATATTAAGAGTTTATAATGTTACAAGTGAAAAAATGTAGCTCGCTGCAGTTCCAGCTGCTATCGACTCTTCTCGGAAAGAGGGAGGAAGGGGCATCTTTCCGCCGTGCGAATTTATTCGTGTGGATTTATTAGTTGGGCGCCATGTAACGGGTTGAGCCGTACTCGTTGACAATCGCACAAAAGTTAAGCGACGGGGGGACTTGAACCCACGACCTCGAGATCTCCAGGCACGCGCTCTAACCACGGAGCCAGCGTCGCACTGCGAAACGCTACTATGCCGACTAGCTTAGACGTGCTCAGACACCGTCACAATATATAACTTTGCTAATATTTTTCCCTTAAACTAGAGCAAATTTGCTAAAAAAAATGTTCTATGTGTTTATCGTTAAAAATGTTTCCCTGAGGAGCTACAAATTAACGAAAATAGTCAAAAAATGCAAAAATTGCTTACTATGCCCACTTTGAGTCTCTGTAACTTAAATGAAAGTGATGGAAAAAATCTGAAAAAATTCAGGGGCACTCATAGACTAGTAAAGAATGTTTTAAAAATATTTTTGGCGAAAGTCAAAAAATGGCGCGCTCGATTTGTCAGAGAATCACCCATATATACTTCTGAACAACATATATTTCTCACTAAGAAACACGTAAACCGTGGAAATTCATTGGAATTTTCAATATCAAAATTTAAAATTAAGAATTCAATTTTACAAACCGTTACAAAGCTTTTTCATTGAGAAAGCAAACTTTCATAAAACATCAGTGTTCTATAACTGCTCAGAAGCTTTCGGGATAGCAGCATTGTATGGAGTTTGTTTTGTTGGTAGAACCGAATAGACCAAATAGATCAAACGCTGTACGTGAGGGTCACTGTATCGGATCTAGCGTGCAGCGTCTGCCGTGGATCTCGATGCTTGTTGATAACTCTTGCTCGGTGAAGTTGTCTGCATAGTTGGTGTCTTCATGTAAATAAATTATTCGACGACAGTAACGACATACGAAGTACAAACGTAATGTTCGAATGGTAAACTGAAAGTGCCCTCCTCGGTTTTCGAGGACTTTTTTATGTGCCGTGAATCGACATGAAGCAATGATTTTTCCGTCGTAATTGATG
This sequence comes from Philotrypesis tridentata, assembly GCA_018906965.1. Taxonomy (NCBI): domain Eukaryota; kingdom Metazoa; phylum Arthropoda; class Insecta; order Hymenoptera; family Pteromalidae; genus Philotrypesis; species Philotrypesis tridentata. Next base: position 1,977 of record JACCIB010000730.1, on the reverse strand, counting down.
TCTATTGTTAGATTAATCGTCCGATATCGCTGAATTGCGTTGCTGACCATCAGCATCATCTATACTCTAATTTCTCATATTCAGCTATTTTCTGTGTGTTTGCAAATATTTGCAAAAAAATATATTATAAAATACACAAGGAAAGGGTTTATTTACAAAAGGAAAGATTACAACATAAATCGAAGGCAAATGCTGTTACGAGGTTCATAAAAAATCCCTTTACGTACCCATTCAGTACGATTTTTCATGCTACGAGAGTCTAAAAACAAGTATCAGTATCAGAAAGTTCCCGGAGGTGATACCGGCGGCCCCTGCTCGGGACGTACTGGATCAGGCACTCAGGTCAAGCCCATTATGCCATTCCTCTTGTTCCTTCATCATTTACTGTTAAACATCCTATAAAAAGGACACCCTACATATCCTATTCCAGCTTCCTATCTATAGCCCTCATCATGCTAACCACAGTCCTAAACTCCTGCGCCCGCATGAAATCCGGATCGACGAAGGGTACCCCCCACACCCCGTGTCTTGTGCCCGCGAAAGCCGTGCACCTACACACGAGATGCTGCGTAGTCTCCTCCCTCCTACCGCACCATCTGCACCTTGCATCCATCCTCTCACGTAGTTTCATCTTGTGCAGGTGGTATCCCACCCGCCAATGTCATGTCCAGAACCCCACCGCCAACCTGAGCTCAGATCTACTCGATCTGCTCAGGGCCTTCAACCATTCTGGAGGTGGTACGTCTCCCAGCATGCATTTCGCTTGTCTGAGTCCAGATGACCCCCTCCACTTCCTACAAAGCTCCTCCTGGAGCCACCCTTTTACGGCCCCATCCACAGCGCAAGCGGGTGCGCCACCCTGCAGAATTTGGCCCTCACCTGCCGTGAGCCTCTACCCGCTAAGCGGTCCGCCTTTTCATTACCTATGACTCCTGAGTGTCCCGGCACCCAGACCAACCTGACTTCCTTATGCCTTGCCAGCGTCTCCAGCGACCGTCTGCACTCCATTACCTCTCTCGAGTCGATGCGGAACGCATCCAGTGCCGAGAGCGCTGCCCTGCTATCCGAACAAATAGTAATCAACCTACTATTGCTACCCCTATTCCACATCCAGTCAGAGCACTCTCTTATAGCCCTGATTTCTGCCTGGAACACAGTCGCGTATGAGTCTAGGCTGCACACGAACTCCTCGGTCCCGCCCTTCCTCCACGCTCCTGCTCCAACACCCTGATCCGTCTTTGATCCATCCGTAAATCACACCTCTCCCTCTTTAAGTAGGTCGTGCGTGCCCCCACTCCATTCCGATCGTTGCAGTATGGTTTAGTAAACCGTAGATTGCCAACCATCCTGTCGAATTCTTTCCACTTACAATCCTTCATGATCTCCTTCATTATCCCTTTATCCCTAAACATATCGCACGACCTGGCTCCGGAGAGCCTGACACATGCCTTGAAGGCGCCAGCCCTAATGTCCTTGGCCAGCGGTGGGATTCCTAGCAAGAGTTCCAGGGCAACCGTTGGGGTCGACCTCATAGAACCCGCCATCCCTCTCACTACCAGTCCTTCGACCCGGTACAGCGCCCCCGCATGTCCCTTTTGGTCGCACTTATGTGCCCATACGATGGCTCCATGCGCCAGCCTCGGTTTTATGATGGATTCATATATCCATCTTACTTGAGCCGGCCCTAATCCCCAGTGCACGCCTATCGCTGTCCTGTAGAGCCAGAAGCACAGCCTTTATGCATTTGTCCCTTATATGCTTACCCCAGTTGAGTTTCGAGTCAATCGTGACTCCCAGGCACTTCACCTCCTTCGATAGTTTCAGCGGAATGCCATTCAAGGCAAGCCCCTCTACCGTATTGGTTTTGTACCTGGTTGTGCACAACATGACGTTCACTTTCCTGGGGTTCACACTTAACCTCACCGAATTGCACCACTCCTCCACGAGGCTCAACGCGTACTGCATGACTCCACTCCC
>JACCIB010000729.1:0-95180 GCA_018906965.1 Philotrypesis tridentata | reverse complement strand
TGGACCACACAAAATCGAAGTGAACGGATGTTTCCAACACATAGACATTGCAAATACTAACGAACTCTTCGCCGATTACAGTGAATACAAGCCTTTTTGTAGCATTATCAGAATAAGAATGGAGGGGGAGATTCTTCTAAATAGACTACTCATTCAGAGTAGTGATGAAGTAAGACTGATCCAGCATTACTAAGTTAAGGGGTTATGACAGTGTTAAAACCTGAAAAAAACGAAAAATTGTTAGTGTTGTAAAAAATTAATAGATATATAGGTGCTCTAAAAACTATATTTTTGCTTTCAAATATAAGTATTACACATCACTTTTATGCATAAATAATATGCAAAAAGTGAGTGTATCATTTAAAAACAATTACAGGAATTGCTTACCAAAAATCATGATTTTCATCACTTTTATTTGCTTGCCGCATGGTTCTGATGGAACCGTACCATCAATTCTGATGAATCAAAGTGCCAAATCTTCCTTATGAGTCTGGTCTCAGACTAAGTGGAACAGATTCCTGAAAAACACAAAATTAATATAATTAATTAAACATATATTGACAATATTAATAATTATAGTGAATGTTACATATATAAACATACGTAACATTGACTTTGAACTTATTTTGCCAATTCTTCTCCACTCAGTTTGTGACCGTACTCATAAGGAAGGTTTTCCACTTTGGTTCATCCGAATTGATGTTACGGTTCCTTCAGAAAGCTGCGGCAAGTACATGAAAACCATGAAAAAACTAAATTTGAGTAAAAGGCATTTAAAATTTATAATGTAAATCATACAAAGGAACTCAGCTATATTTACAGAAACTATGTGGCATACCTTGATTTGCTTTTGGTACTCAAATATACATACAATAAAGTATATTTGGTGGTATGCGCATATCATGCTGTGTGATAATAGCATTTAGAAGCTGGAAATAAAATAAAAATTATCGTTAGCTATTCATAATCAAGTTATGATTATGAATTACAGTTACATGCAATACTTACCATTATTAAATACACTTCAAGTTGTTAAAAAGTATGCAAAATAATACTCCAGACAGTCAATATAAACTCCCATCTTGCTGGATTGCACCCGTACAACTAAAAGCAAAAAATAAACCAACAAAGAAAAAGATCATTATGAACACAATTATTACTAATTAGTTTCCAATACTTATCTGAAAAATTTTTGTATTCTGCAGAAGCTCTTACACTTTTGCAACACCATTAAGGTTATAAGCATTGCTACAGCAGCTAGCAGACTAACTGCACTGATCTAGTGTCTTGGATGAAAAACAGCTGTTTGGCTGCTTTCTGCTGCTTTACAGAAAATTCTACTATACCGATCAAACAGAAATCTTCATTCTCGACCGGACGCTGTAAGGTACAACCTGTTCGAGTGGCAAATTCAAATTTGTTGAATGCCTTTACTTTAACACATTGAGTTTATTAACATAAAATGACACATAGAAAAATCAATTTTACGGATTTTATTTATTTTACGGATTTTATTTATTTTACGGAAATAAATTCGTAACTCATGAGAAAAAAAACGGTTTGTAAAACGATTTTTAAGTCGTATTTTCAGTAAGATTTCTCATGAAATAACTCTGTAAAAAGTGTGGTAGAACAATCCTTTTCACAAGTTTGGCCTAATTAAAATATTTAAAAATGACGATTTTTCAAAAATTTACTTGAAACAGATTTATCAGTTTTTTGTCGATATCTTCAAGGCAAATTTTTTTAGCAAAAAACGGCTTTCAGGACCATATTCTACGGACTATTAACTGTGAAAAAAAAGAATAAAAAAAAAATTAATATTTTCAAAATTATAACACTGTCATAACCCCTTAAGAAAAGAAAACACGTATAATTGTAGTGATCTTCTGACAGCAAACACAGCATTTTTTCATTCTTGGTCCACATTTCATGCAAGTAAGAATATGCCCGCATGGTAAAAATACCATTTCGAGTTTTTCATGATAGCATATTTTACAAAGATGTTCATCACCGCTGGTTTTTTTCTTTTTCATTTGTCACTACGTGTTTGTTTTCATTTGTTTGATTGGGAAATTTTAACGGTCCACAAACGTCTCGTCCACGGTCCATGGGAGTCAAACATTCATTAACAACAATCGGCACATTACCACAAGGTTTCTTACAAATAAATCGACAGCGTCCACCCCAGCGTTGATGTTCCACCATAGGATTATCTCCTTCTTCCCAACGACAAATCTCCGTTGAACATTCAAAACATCGTACTCTATCGATCTGGTTGGTAAAGTAGAAACCTGCTGCTGCTAGTGCCGCCGGTTGTACATGTTCAGATGACCAGTTCTCAAAACTTTGCAGTCTTATTACTTCAAATCTATAATCCATGGCGATGTTAATACATTAAGATCTAACGTTATATTGATGCGAACTGTACCGTGACATTCCTTTAATACTATTCTAGAACGAGCTATGTAGTGTGGATATCAAGGTTGAGAATTCACGATTGTTAGATCATATAACAAGAATGTGCAAATCGTCAAATTTATTGTAAACAGTAGCAGCGGGTATTACGATAATCATAACGAATATTTAATAAATATCAACACAGAAATATATTTTTTTAATCTTTACTTATAGGTTTATTTTATTTCATTTCTACATTTTACTATAGAATGTACAGTTTATTATACTCCAGAGAATTCTAACACACCGTTACCTTTATACAATAAAAATAATTTCATTTTGTTAGCTTCTTCGCGCAAACTTTGAAGAAATTCGCTATTGTTCACCATTGCAGTAGATACTCGTGAAGGTAGGAATATTTGGAATTCAGCGTCTAAATCGGCTGTGATTTTCTCGCCATAGTGTGTGCTGACGTTGTTTAACTTTGTTATCATGTATCGATGGTCAACGACAAGCTCGGTTACTTTCTTTGATGGAAGGAAGGTTCCACTAGCAATCTTGTTAAGAGTTTTTAGATCCATCTATAAAGATATATTTTGCTAGATTAATAATTTATACATTACTGTGATAATAATAAATTAATAATAGATATACATACTTTTGATTAAAAAAATTTGCGGTGTCTGCTACAGTTCTACAAGTCTTTACAAAACGGTATTTGGAACAAGATGGTATTGCTTGAATATGTGCTCCTACTTATATACAGCTCCCCCCCCCCCCATCGTCATCTTCATGGTTTATTAGTGCTGAGCTTGTTAAAAAGATTGCTAGTGGAAGGGTCTAAACTCGCTACGAATAAGAACATTGCTGATATTCTTCTTGATTCATCATTGGACGGTTTAATATAAACGTGGGGTTAACTCTTGGCCAATCAAACGAACTACTGTTGTTTTCTTTACTCATCATTGGGCTGCTTTATGTAGAGGTGGGGAGTGCTTCTACTGGTTGGCCAATCCAATGAATCGCTGTTTGTTAATATTTTTTTTTGTTCGTCATTAAGTGGAATTATGTACCCGTACGGGTAACTCTTGTCCAATCCGATGAATCGTCGTTTACTATATACTGGTTTACACGTTTCGACTCCTGCTGAGTAATGACATCATGGAATGCAGTTCGACAAATAGCAGTATTTGATAACACAATTTCACTCTGCTGTGAAATGATCAATTGTCGAATCGAATCAAAATTTATTTCTTGGCTATTAGCAAAATTTAAACGTATACCCTTAATTTTTCATACAAAATCTTTAGAACCATCTGGTTTTTGACATTTGTACGCATAAAATTTAGGACCTCCTGATATAAATGTAGATATGAAACTACCTATGCCTTTATCAGCTAATTCATCGGTGAGATCACCCAATCCTGTACCTATCGGTAAATCGTAATCTTGATCATTTCTGGTGATGTAGAAAACTGAATCTGTATCATAATAAAGTGCACGAGGTCCTAATAGATGTAAATATTTAAAAAGTTTAAGCCGTGCCTGTGCTGTAGTAAAAGCTGCTACCACAACATTCGTTGTTGGTGATCCCGTCGTGAGAGTTTCTACTGTGTAAAACCAATTGACGTAAAGAGTGTCGTCATTAACAGGTAAAATACCATTAACAGTTATTTCTGCACTTGTTAATAATTCTATCAATCTTTCAGGTGTATTTACTACTTCTGTCTTCGTCATATTTCACGCTGTCCAAATTTTCCCCATAATGAATTTAAGCACAGTTTGGCAACGGAGCGTAAACCAGCATTGTAGCTTATATTGTTATTTTCCAGAGTAATACCTTCAGTGTCTCTCATTTGTGTTATATAGTGCTGTTTCTCTTCTTCTGTACGACAGTTAGGAGGAAATACTGATGCTTTTGCTTTTCGTTCATAGAATGCATCTATATATTTGCTGAATAAGTCTCCTTGCGTCATTTCATATTGCCAGACCTCATATACTTCTTGAACAATATAACCCATTTTCACAGCTTCTTTGACCTCTTCGGAAACCCATGTACCGTGTAAAATACGATCGCTGATTTCATCATGCGTACAGTTATGCTGTATCATTTCTTCGCAACATGTCCGGCAAAGCGGAAACATCAATTTATTGTGCATTTTTACAGGCAGAACAGGATGATACATATTTCGTGGTGGTAGAACTGCACAAGAAATTAAACCGTTTGCTTGAGATATGTCATTGTTTGCGTCTATTATTTGGCTACATTCTTCTTGACCTACATATATCTTTGGATGTCCAATAGGATATTTTGAATACTTGCATATGTATGGGTATAATGAACACACATCCACATATTTAATTTTTTCTCCTTCTTGACAGTCTATCAATTTTATAGTATTACCTGTTCTACCGCCAAAAAAGGCATCTCTCGGATCCAAAGGTTTTCGTTTCACATTTTGCTCATTTTCTTTCACAAATTGTTTTAAATGATCATTTTCATCAACCTCCTTGTTAAAATCACATTCCCATTTTTCAATCAGTCTGTATCCACTGGTTCTTATTTTGTTTGATATGACTAGTGTTCTCTCGTATCTGTCATCCATTGTTTCATCGTTTGATAACACCAAGTCTCTGTTTATTCTGTAGCAACGTAGACAACCGTGCCAAAAACAACCATGAAATTGTAGCACTGTACCTTTATTTTGGTTGTCATCTTGTGTTTCACAAAAGCCGTCTACGAGGATACCTTCAATTAATCTTCTCTCTCGACCGTGCCCAGCGTGTTCTATATAACAATTCAAAACACGTTGCTCCATCCAATACAACCATGCTATAGCCTTGCAAGATTGATTATTCGTTCTTCTATAACCGCGAGGTGGTATTATACCAATTTGATTCGTGTTTAAAAGGTTTTTGCGAAAAACGCGCATACATGTTGATGCGATGGTTGTACACTCCGAAAATGGATCAACATTAAACTCTATGAAATTTTTTCGAAAAGCTACACAAGCTAGTCTTAAAATTGCAACATCTTGTTTACAATATTTTACAATTTCACTTTGAAAGTTAAAAATATAGTTGTTTGAAGTTTGTTCATTATACCACTCGAGGAATTTGCTTCTTTGATGTACACCCATTGTACCAGGTGTATACATTTCTATTGGAGGCATTTGCCCAACATAGTTCTGATTTTCAGGTGTGTTAAATAGATGTGGAAAGAATCCTTTTTCAAACTCTGCTAAACCATATGCCTTTGGTAAACTGTTTAATGGCATATGAAAGTAATTTAGACTATCAATGAATATAACATGTAAAATTTCTATTAGGATGATTTTTGAACCATTCATTATGACAGAAGGTGATGAGCGATTATTTTCATACCGTTCGACAAGATATTTTAATATAAATTGTGCATCAAAACCTTGAGAATTATGGGCAATACTTACTGGTTTCTTGATTGCAATGCAAAATCCAAGAAATTTTTTACAGGATTTTCTGTAAAAATATGTTCACGCACACCACAGAATAGACATGCAGTTGAAATATCGTCATTTTCTATACAACGGGTGCACACTTGTTGTACAACACATAAATTTGGTACATGTAGTTTCTTTTCTGCATCTCCCGGAATTGTTGATGATTGCTGTGTTTCAAAATCATAGAATAGATATAGCAAATCACCTGATTTTCGCTTATTCTTTAATGGGAGCACATGACAAATGATTAATAGATAAACGTTTTTTACACGTTTTACAAAAAGATTCACCACATATGTGCCTTTCTCCGTTGCGTTTTTTTATGCGTACCGTTTTATAACAATATTTTCGTTATAAAGTTCGATTAAATGAACCCATTAATAAATGGTGGTTATAGCACTCGTCCCCAAAAAATGTTCTAAGACAATAGGCGCATTGTTTTAAGTTTTCAGATATTGCACACATTGGTACGCTCATACATTTGTAGCACTTATTTGAGCATCTATGGTCTTCCATACGAATGTAACTCATGTTACAAGGTATACAATAGCCACGGTTTCCTGTTGCACCTATTAAATTTAAAATCGGCTGATAGTGATGTGAATCTTCATAATACATAATGTTTAGAGTGTAATCAATTCTACCATGAGTTTCTAAAACAAATCTTGTACCATCGTAACATGGCGGACTTCCACGTCCAAAAGTTCTAAAAAAGTATACAACAATAGCAGCACCTTTATCGGCAAAAAATATTTGAAATCTATGAATTTCTTCAAGACCACAACCTTCCGGAGGTATTTGAATATCTGCTAAATCTCTTAATTGTTCAGCTGCATTTTTTTGAGCTCTTGCATTTGTTCGTCGAATGGCTACATAACGATTATGTAACCGCCCCGTACGTATTTGTCCTCTTAGAGCATAAGCATAAGCTACAACCAAACTACGCGGTAAACACAAATTATCATCGTTTCGGATTTGGGCTATTGAGTTTTTGTTTACAGCCTCCTCGGTTAATTTTACACGACCGGCTCCTGATACATTTTTTACAATTGCACAATTTATAGATAAATCATCATTTTTTATGTCAAAGTCGTTCATGCTTTGTACTGCATTATACAATAATTCCCAAAGATCATCTGATTTGAAATTTTGAGCTAGCCGAAAGGAAAGCCATAGAGGATCGTGATTAAATCTTGTGGAATTTATGGTCACGCCAACATAGTCAGTACGGTCACTTTGATCACACAGTTGGCGATGTAGATCACGATTACATCCTTCTAACCAATAATAAACATCAGCTTCTGGAGGTGGTGTGGTCAATACTCCTCTAATTTCACGTCCTCTATAGCCAAAGCGTCGATAATGGCGATAAGATTCTCCTTGGATAATAAATTGTGGTTGTGGTCCTTCACCATTCTGCAAAGGTATATCTGTAATATTTATACACCTTTAAGATGTAAAAATACTAAATAAAAATTAATATGTATTTACCACTGTCACTGCAGGTATCGCAGCTACTACTGCAGCTACTACTACTGCTACTACTACTGCTGCTACTACTGGTACTACTGTTGCTACTGTTATTGTTGGTTATAGCTACATGCTCCGATGATGTTGATGGTTGAGGTTCAATATTTTCTTGGTATTTGCAAAGTTTGATAAATATGTCTCCTTCATCATCTAACATTTCATTAATAACTAAAACATGGAGAAAAAGAATTAATTGAGCATAATTTTTCATATTAAGTCGGTGTACTTTTAGATTTTTCAAAAAAATTTTTCAAAAAAAATTTTCAAAATAATTTTTCAAAAAAAATTTTTTCAAAAAAATTTTTCAAAAAGATTTTTCAAAAAAATTTTTCAAAAAAATTTTTCAAAAAAAATTTTCAAAAAAAATATTCAGAAAAATTTTTCAAAAAATCATTTTTAAATAAAATTATGTGAGCCAAAACAGTAAACGAAATCAATAGAGTACGTCATATACATGGGCCAAAAAGTGAACGAAATCAATGGACCTCGTCATATACATGAGCCAAAAAAATGAACTAATCAATGGACCTCGTCATATACATGGGCCAAAAAGTGAACGAAATCAATGGACCTCGTCATATACATGAGCCAAAAAAATGAACTAATCAATGGACCTCGTCATATACATGAGCCAAAAAATGAACTAAATCAATGGACCTCGTCATATACATGAGCCAAAAAAGTGAACTAAATCAATGGACCTCGTCATATACATGAGCCAAAAAAGTGAACTAAATCAATGGACCTCGTCATATACATGAGCCAAAAAAGTGAACGAAATAAATGGATTTTCTCATATACATGAGCCAAAAAAGTGGATGAAATAAATAGATTTCCTCATATACTGTATATGACGAAATCTATTTATTTCATTCGCTGCTTTGGCTCCAAAAATTTAATAATTTATAAATAGGTTAGTAAACCAATAATAAAAAATACTTACGATGCTGATCTAGGATACGCCTAGCCGATGGTTGTAATTGGATGTTGCGCTCTCTCATCACATTTACCACTAAAGAGAGTACATCCCTGTTGCGGAAGGCATCGGCATCGAACATGTAATTCAGTGTGACAATGTCACACTGACGTAAAAAAAATCGAAGTTTATGTATTAAATCTTCGACCGATAATTTTTCCAGCGATTAGTTGTTTAACGCCACGCACACACTACGCATATAGGGGTTGCGTGTATACGCTATGTGCAGAATTAAGCGTAATACTTTAACTAAATGAGTCGCCGTTGCACGGAACATTTTTTTTGGTTAACGAATATACTACAACTCGCAAAGAAAGACAGAAAAGGAATACTGACAGAAAGTGGTCTGCATTCAATCTTAAATGACATAAACGTTTACGCTGCTATATTCATTTTTATTCGAGCAGCGGCAAAAGCCTTATAAAACTGAAAAGTTCTGGCTTCGTCAGATTTCATACGTTTGCATTCTACTATTTAGACGCCGATGTATAATATGGCTCTACATATGTAGTGAAATATTACACTCTTCATTAGCGATCGTAGCAAAAGTGCAAGGGCAGCATCACCCACGTGCAACGCGTCTTGATTACGGCGTTCGCGACTTTCGGCGCGTAGAAAAAAGCGCAACAACTTCAGTAGCACGCGAATTGTCCATCAGCTCAATTCGTTTTTCTTCAACATGCGAGCGATGAGAACAGCAGCTGTGTGTGTAAGTATTTTCATTTATTATATTTTTTATTTAATATCGTATTTTCACTTATAATTTTTTTTGTTACAGTTCGAGCTGTGGCAGCACACGAGGGCGTGCAAAAGAGCCAGGCGTGCGGGGGAGCCGAAGCCGCCTGAGCCCCGACCGGGGCACCGTACATGGCAGAGAATAAGTATAAGTCTACATATATATATTATTATAATTTTTTTATAAACATTGAATGGTTTTTTTTGTTTTTTATGTTTCAGTTCGCCCCGTGGCAGACGTTGCGCGCTCTGCGCGAAGCGGGTCGTTGGGCGAACGACAGGCTCCAGGAGGAGCCATTCTACCTGGATGAATTATTTTTTCATGAGGTGGTCCATCACGTGTCGGCATCCGGGCAACAATTATTTACGTTGGAGTTAACTGCGGATTGCGCAAAAATTTTTGTAGGCACTGTGCCTATTGTGCATATGTGCCGCGAATAGTTTTTTTCGATGGTGCCGTAATCAATTAAAAGTGTTTTTTTTTGAGTAAAATACAGTGCTTTTTTTTTGAGTAAAATACAGTGCTTTTCTTTTAGTTAATCAATAGTGACAGTGTTCCCTCCCTGCTTAAAGTATAGAGAGAGAGAGAGAGAGAGAGAGAGAAAGAGTCGCGTGCCAAACTGCAAGCGCAGCAGTTTGCACGTGTAGCGATCGCGGCGTCTAGGCGCGGCGCGAGATAGGAGAAGGAGGCAGAGAGAGAGAGAGAGAGAGAGAGAGAGAGAGAGAGAGAGAGAGAGAGAGAGAGGCCGCGCCAGTCACGCACCAGCCACGCGCGATGAGAGCATCAGCTGCGCGAGGTAAGCGCGAGAGAGAGAGGTACGCGAGAGAGAGAGAGAGAGAGAGAGGAGAGGAGAGAAGGAGAGAGAGAGGAAGAACAATAATTTAATTGTGCCACCTCCTGTACAATACACCCCCTCCTCACGACGCATCAGCTGCGCGAGGTAAGCGAGAGAGAGAGAGAGAGAGAGAGAGAGAGGTACGCGAGAGAGAGAGAGGAAGAACAATAATTTAATGGTGCCACTTTCTGTCGAATACAACCCTCTCCTCACGGTTTCCCCTCATTTGGGGATCCGAGAAGAGGTGGTGGGAAATTGACAGAAAGTGGCACCATATACTACTAAGATGGATACCAGGTAGTGCGCAATCGATCGCAAATTGGAGGATCTGAGGAAAGCAAAAGTGCGAAAAACACGCAGAAAAACATATATACTGAACAACAATGCATTTGAGCATAGATATGCTTTCCCTTTCTATTTGTAATAAAATTCAACGCATTGCATTGCATTGTAATGGTTTGATAAAGGTAATAAACCAGTTAATGAGAGAGGTAATAAACCAGTTATTACCTCTCTTTCACCGATGGGACTCGCATCCGGCGATTTCCCTCTGTCCGTTTCCCTCTGTCACGTGAGCAGCAAAACTGCATACTGTTCAAGGCTACGTTCTGCCGCATGGGTAATTAAACTGCATCCGGTTCGGAGACACGGTTTAAGGATGTTTTTTAGAAAACGATATGATGGCCTTACGAATTCTACCGCCGACGCGAAGAATACCGTCTTTATCAATAACCAGATCAACATATGTTAATCGATTCTTCGTCGGTTATACTTTTTTGAGATTTAATGCCTTTAGTTTATCGTGAAAACTCGTTGCTTGAATTAATCGAATGACTACCCTTTCGGTTGATCACATTTCCGACGTTTTACTGTTTGAATTCTTTAAATAGTCGATTACATTTTTTCGAACGTAAAACAAACGAAAGAATTATGACTAATTTTCTCCAAGAAGAAAATTCTTTAAAAATCTTACATCCTTCTATCAAAATTGGATCAATCGTTAATACACAAGTAGTTTTACGTTGTTCCGGTACGTCTTTTACACATGGAATTCGAGAATCAGGCCACGTATCCCGATTGTACCACAACCAAGTAGGACCGTAGAGCCATTTTTTATTTTCTAAAAACTCATGTGATAATTAGCCTCTAGATAAACTGTCCGTATGATTGTCATACGATCGGACGTGATGCCAACACGATACGTTACTTCGCTTCTGTATATCAGCCACTCGATTGGCTACGAATGTTTTGAATAAATGAGGCTGTGTGCTTATACAATTGAGAACAATACTTGAATCTGACCAAAAATACGTTGAATCAACATTAATATCTACTTACTCAACTAAATTCGGTAGTAATTGCGCGGCATATAATTCTAATTGCGAAATCGTTCGTGTTTCAAGAGGTGCGACGCGAGACTTGGAGCAAAATAAAGAAGTCCTTATAACTCCGCTTGCACTAACAGAACCTAAATATAAACAAGCGCCGCACAGTGGGAAAAATCGAAAAATATTGTCCGGAAATCGTAGAACATATATTGACAATATTAATAATTATACTGAATGTTACATATGTAAACATACGTAATATTGACTTTGAACTTATTTTTGCCAACTCTGCTCCACTCAGTTTGTGACCGTACTCATAAGGAAGGTTTTCCACTTTGGTTCATCCGGATTGATGTTACGGTTCCTTCAGAAAGCTGCGGCAAGTACATGAAAACCATGAAAAAACTAAATTTGAGTAAAAGGCATTTAAAGTTTATAATGTAAATCATACAAATGAACTCAGCTCTACCTACAGAAACTATGTGGCATACCTTGATTTGCTTTTGGTACTCAAATATACATACAATAAAGTATATTTGATGGTACGCGCTTGTCATGCTGTGTGATAATAGCATTTAGAAGCTGAAAATAAAATAAAAATTATCGTTAGCTATTCATAATCAAGTTATGTTTATGAATTACAGTTACATACAATACTTACCATTATTAAATACACTTCAAGTTCTTAAAAGGTATGCAAAATAATACTTCAGGCAGTCAATATAAGCTCCCATTTTGCTGGCTTGCACCCGTATACCTAAAAGCAAAAAATATACCAACAAAGAAAAAGCTCATTATGAACACTGTTATTACAATTATTAGTTTCCAATACTTATCTGAATAATGTTTGTACTCTGCAGAAGCTCTTGCACTTTTGCAACACCATTAAGGTTATAAGCATTGCTACAGCAGCTAGCAGACTAACTGCACTGATCTAGTGTCTTGGATGAAAAACAGCTGTTTGGCTGCTTTCTGCTGCTTTACAGAAAATTCTACTATACCGATCAAACAGAAATCTTCATTCTCGACCAGACGCTGTGAGGCACAACCTATTCGAGTGGCAAATTCAAATTTGTTGAATGCCTTTACTTTAACACATTGAGTTTAGTAACATAAAATGACACATAGAAAAATTAATTTTACAGATTTTATTTATTTTACGGAAATAATTAAATTAATAACTCTTGAGAAAAAAACGGTTTGTAAAACGGTTTTTAAGTCATATTTTTAGTAAGATTTCTCATGAAATTACTCTGTAAAAAGTGGGTTAGAACAATCCTTTCCACAAGTTTGGCCTAATTAAAATATTTAAAAATCACGATTTTTCAAAAATTTACTTGAAACAGATTTGTTAGTTTTTTGTTAATATCTTCGAGGAAAATTTTTTTAGCCAAAAACGGCTTTCAGGACCATATTCTACAGACTATTAACTATGAATAAAGTGAATAAAAAAAATGGGTATTTTCAAAATTTTAACACTGTCATAACCCCTTAATTTGTAATACACATACATATATTCTTCTTACTCAAATTATAAATTAATCTAAATCACTGGATGAATCGACATTGTCTTCTGCAGAAGTTTCACTGTACAATTAATGTATATCAATAAGAAAGAGGACACCCAGAAACTCAATAACGTGTACACACGTTTAATATACCAGCTTAAGAATTAAAATCGATTCTGTGTACATATAAAAGATGAGGTGATGAGGTGATTACGTCATACGTAAGCAAACCGCGCGAAAGGCTTTTCGCAATATATAAGCGACGGCTGCCGACTACTTCCTCACTTCCGAGACAGTAGCTGACAAAGCCGCATAAACAGTAGCTGTGTCACTCGGCCTCTCTTTTCCCCCGCTGTTAACTAGCCGGGGGAAAGGATTATCAAGATGTACACAAATCATATCTGCTCCAATATGTAAGTTTCAAAAATATCGCTTTTGTATGTATTATTCTGTTCTTCTTAAATTTGTATGTTTATTGTTATCTAATAAAATTTGACAGTTTCCTGATGAGGGCGACAATGATCGCCGAAACGTCGTTTTTTAAGAAAGGGATTTTGTTTTCTTAAACTCTTTCATAACCACTGCCTCCGAGAGATCCATATAAGTCAACAAAAGAATATTAACAAACTACCGAGGGATAAAATCATATTAGATAGTGTACACACACTTATCTAAATACATTTAATATAAATATAACTTTTATTTCTTTTAAATTCATGAGAAACAATAACTTCGATAAGCAGAATAAGGATTTGAATAAAATCAATTATATTCAAAATATATGAATGTTTAAATTCTTCGTTATTTACACTCGTAAAAAAATGTTTACCACGATATTTAGTCAGTAGGAGTTACAAAGATGACCGCGACAAACGTAAACAAATAGTAAAGAGTGAGTTATAGAGAGCAAGAGACAGTAAGAGAGAAAGAGACTTTTCCGTGCTATAACAAATATTGTATAGAAATCTTTTCTCACTTTTCAGAGACAATTAGGCTTGAACAGCATCTTCATAGCTAAATATTGTCTTTAAATTTAATACCTATTTGCGTGGGATATTTTAGTTTAAAGAGCTCTGGTTTTAAATTATTAGTTTTTTTATTAATTGCCTTATCAATTTTTTTAACTCTGAAATTATTTAATTACTGTATTTTAAAAGTTATTGTTATAGTTATTTAACTACTATAATTATAGTTATATTATTATAATTATAGTTATTAATTGTTATAATTATTTAATTACTGTATAATAAAAGTTATTGTTACAGTTATTGTTATAGTTATTTTATAGTTATTGTTTTCGTTTTTGTTATTGGGTTATTAGGTTAAAATTTATTAATTTATAACCCAAAATTAATAATTAATTTATTAATTTAAGTAAGAAAATAAAAAATAATATATAATTAGTAAGTTATTAATTTGAGTAAGAAGAATATATATATATATGTGTATTACAAATTAATAAATTAATTGCCATATCAATTTTTTTAACTCTGAAATTATTTAATTACTGTATTTTAAATGTCAAACAAAAAGTGCGTGGGTTATTAGAGTTAGAAAGCTCTGATTTTCAATCATTGGGTTAAATTAATCAGGACTTGAAAGAAGCAAGCCAAAGTATAGCTAATAGTCGGGGCCCCATGGGATTTTGATTGGAAGTTCGTGCCACTAGCAATTTTATTGTTGGAACTGGTAATGGTTCAGGTACTGATAACTACCAAAAAGTCTCTACAATGTACCTACCCCGGAACATTGTTATTATTGCAAAATTATGTTCAAAAATGCATTTTTTTTTTGGTTTATCGTCTCTAGCTCTTTTATTATTAACTTTACGTGAAAAAGTTGAGAATGTTTTTTGTTCAGAATTAAATTTCCTATAAGGTACATGCGTTCTCGGATGCAAAATTGACTTTCTTCATCGCTAAATTGTTTAAAATAAAAAAAGTTTTTGTAAACTTTTATATTGCAATAGTTTATATAAAAAATACTTTTTTTAATCGAACTCACACTCAAACATATCTCTATAGTTCATACAACATAAAAATTTTAGTCCGACCTCACTATCTCAAAATGGCGGCTTATTGTAAAATTATTAATCAGTATTTTCCAATTCATTTCAATTTTGCTCTAATTGCAATAAATTGATGGGACCACTTGGAATCGATAGCTTATGTCCTACTTAACAAACGCTTAAAATAACTTTTTTTCAAATTAATATTTAACAACATTTTTAGCAACAAATGTCTTTTTCAATATTGTTATCTCGGTCAATTTTAAAGTTACAGAAATGTGCTAAAGTGCATCGTAAAGTGCATATAAAACCATGAATTTTCATATATTTACTTTTAAGATTGGACCAATAGGAGCCGAGATAAAAAAAATTTTTCAATCGCCGATTGCGCCGAAACTACTTGATATTTTTTGTTGAAATTTAGCACAATGGTTGTTGAAATAATGCTCTAAAAGATGACATTTTATTGAATAGCTCTAGATGGTTTAGTTCGTCTAAAACGACTGACGAACAATGCGAGTTCAGCGCGCGCGGCCGTGCGGCTACTATTGCGCCGGCCAGGGAGGGCGGCGCAGTGGTGGGGGGACTGCCGCGCGACGGCGGACAGAATTCGGACACCTTAGTTGTAATTTGATTATCTTGTTAACCAAAACTGCTATTGCAATAAATTTTTTTTTCATTTAACCTGCTTTTTTCTCAGCTTTAACGCTATGCTAATTAAATTTTCATGGGTACAATACAAACACCCTAAATTACCAATTTTTTCGACAAAAATCTCTTATGGCTATATACAAAGCCTGCATTGCATTACAGAACATTTTTATGATGAATGTAAGTACTTATATAATGATAGTAAAGCAATGCATGCATGTAAAATCTATGAAAATAGGTATAAGAGATTTTTGTCGAAAAAATTGGTAATTTAGGGTGTTTGTATTGTACCCATGAAAATTTAATTAGCATAGCGTTAAAGCTGAGAAAAAAGCAGGTTAAATGAAAAAAAAGTTTATTGCAATAGCAGTTTTGGTTAACGAGATAATCAAATTACAACTAAGGTGTCCGAATTCTGTCCGCCGTCGCGCGGCAGTCCCCCCACCACTGCACCGCCCTCCCTGGCCGGCGCAGGAGTAGCCGCGCGGCCGCGCGCGCTGAACTCACATTGTTCGTCAGTCGTTTTAGACGAACTAAACCATCTAGAGCTATTCGATAAAATGTCATCTTTTAGAGCATTATTTCAACAACCACTGTGCTAAATTTCAACAAAAAATATCAAGTAGTTTCGGCGCAATCGGCGATTGAAAAATTTTTTTTATCTCGGCTCCTATTGGTCCAATCTTAAAAGTAAATATATGAAAATTCATGGTTTTATATGCACTTTACGATTCACTTTAGCACATTTCTGTAACTTTAAAATTGACCGAGATAACAATATTGAAAAAGACATTTGTTGCTAAAAATGTTGTGAAATATTAATTTGAAAAAAAGTTATTTTAAGTATTTGTTAAGTAGGACATAAGCTATCGATTCCAAGTGGTCCCATCAATTTATTGCAATTAGAGCAAAATTGAAATGAATTGGAAAATACTGATTAATAATTTTACAATAAGCCGCCATTTTGAGATAGCGAGGTCGGACTGAAATTTTTATGTTGTATGAACTATAGAGATATGTTTGAGTGTAAGTTCGATTAAAAAAAGTATTTTTTATATAAACTATTGCAATATAAAAGTTTACAAAAACTTTTTTTGTTTTAAACAATTTAGCGATGAAAAAAGTCAATTTTGCATCCGAGAATACATGTACCTTATAGGAAATTTAATTCTGAACAAAAAACATTCTCAACTTTTTCACGTAAAGTTAATAATAAAAGAGCTAGAGACGATAAACCAAAAAAAAATGCATTTTTGGCCATAATTTTGCAATAATAACAATGTTCCGGGGTAGGTACATTGTAGAGACTTTTTGGTAGTTATCAGTACCTGAACCATTACCAGTTCCAACAATAAAATTGCTAGTGGCACGAACTTCCAATAACTATCCTATACAGTTCCATGGGGCCCCGACTATAAGGAGTCGATGAAAGCAGCTATGCAGGAAGATTGCAGTGGGGAAAATCAAGAGGATGATCGGCAAACTGTATCAGGCGGTAGTTGGAGGAAACGAGGACAATCTTCCCTTCAAGGCGTTTCAACATTGATACATTATGCCAACGGAACGGTGATTGATGTTGCTCCAAAACAATCATGTTGCCTAGCTTGCGAAAAACACCCAGAAGAGGATGCAACTCAGTACAAGAAATGGTATGAAGCAAACCAAGAAAAATGTTTTGCTAATCACGAAGGAAGCTCTGGCAAGATGGAAGTGGATGGCAGAGTAGAAGTGTTCCAGAGATCCGAGTCCATCCATGGTGTAAAGTACAGAAATTACGTTGGAGACGGAGATTCCAGAGTCTTCAAAGTACTTTCTGGTGCCAAACCTTATGAACATTTTACCATCACAAAAAAGAGTGTGTAGGACTCGTTCAGAAGAGGATGGGCTCGAGACTCAGAAATCTGAAGAAAAGCTTAGCTGCAAACAAACTATCTGATGGCTTGGGCATTAGTGGAAGAAACCGTCTAACTGCTCAAAGGATCAGTTGACGAAGTACTATGGCAATGCTATCCGAGGCCATAGTAATTCTGTTGATGAAATGTCCAATACTATTTGGGCAACATTTCATCACAAGAAATCAACAGATGAAAATCCTACTCACCACCTTTGTCGATGGGGATCGAGATCTTGGTGCAAGTGGCAGAAAGCCAAGGCAAACAACAACTTGAAGAACTTTCACCATAGAGATATCATTCCTGCTGCTATCATGAATGCAATTGAACCAATTTATCAGAACTTGACGAAGCGAGACATGCTTGAGAGATGCATTGGAGGCTTCACGCAAAACAGTAATGAAAGTTTTAACCAATCTGTTTGGAAGCTCATCCCCAAGCATTGTTTCAGTGGTCTGACAGTCCTTGATATTGAGTCTACATTGCAGTCACTTACTTCAATGAAGGCAAAGCAGGAATGCTTCAAGTCATGAAGAAATTTAGCCTCAAACCAGGATCCTCTGCAGTGAACTGGGCCAAAACTCAGGAAAAAGAGCGGCTTCTCTTGTCAGATAGAAGAGAATTGGAGTCCGCACTAGATGCACGTCGAGCCAGAAGGAAGAGAAGTCATCAGGATGACGACTTTTACAAAGCTGGAGCTTTTTAAACATTACACAAAAATACTCACACCATACACAACCTCACAATTAAACATAAAACATAATTCACATCACAAACACTGAAAAAATTTTTACAATTTTTTTCTTTTGTTTATTTTTTTGTTTCATTTTTTTTCAATTTTAAAATCAAATAATTTTCAATTTAACACATAAAAAATCACATACACAGCATCAGCTTTGTAAGCAGTCTGTAGCTGAAATGGATATAGGTCAGATGGAGATAGGTCAGATGGATATAGATCATTCTCTGATCCCCTTGAAAATGTCCTCAACATTAGCCCGCTGTCCTTCGTACTGGACTTCCAGGACATCATTCACAAGTCGACGGATGAGATAAATTTCCACATCTATGGTCTAATCCACCACTCTTTTATCAGCATGGTTATTTAGCTGTTGGTCCATCCTGGCTTTCGTTTCTTCCTTCGTTTCCATCCCTAAAGAGACTACAAACTGCCTCATTTATCGAGCCGCCATAGCATGCGATGCTCTGCTGTATGTAATGTTTGCTGTAGCATGGCCCTCAGAGATTGGCTTAAAATTAATATTACAGGATCCAAAAGTCCTAAAAATACGCTCCACGCGCTCTCTTGGCCCAACAAATACTAGAGACCAACTTAAGAGAATGTAAAGTTAATACGCGGTTCATCTAAAAACAATGAAAATATAGAATATAAGTGCTTTAAAAACTATATTTTTCCTTCAAAATATAAGTATTATAAACCAATTTTAAGCATTAGAAATGTGCATTAAGTGGGTGTAATACTTAATAACAATTAAAGGTATTTACTTACCAAAAAGCATGATTTTCATCATGTTTCTGGACTTGCCGCAGCTTTCTGGAGGAACCGTACCACCAGTCCTGATGAAACAAAGTGGAAAATGTTCCTTATGAGTGTCCTCACAAACTGAGTAGAAAAGATTTCTAAAAAACACAAAATTAATACAATTAACTATACTTATATTGACAATATTAGTAATTACAGTGAATGTTACATATGCAAATATACATAACATTCACTTTTAACTTACTTTTGCCAATTTTGCTCCACTTAGTTTGTGACCAGACTCATAAGGAAGATTTTCCACTTTGGCGCATCAGGATTGATGGTACGGTTCCTTCAGAAAGCTGCGGCAAGTAGACAAAAACCATGAAAAAACTAAATCTGAGTAAAAGGCATTTTAAGTTTATAATGTAAATCATACAAATAAACTCAGCTATAGTTGTTTGAAACTGACTCTATCGCTCGATGATGGTAGATTGAAAGGATAATAAAATGCGTCTTTTCGAGCTAAAATGTTTATACTACGCCATACGTTTCGGGGTAATTTTACCCCCTCATCAGTGGCTAAGCAAAATATTAAATTTTATTATTAAAGTTTTACAACAACAAATAGAAATTACAATAACTAAAACACTATAAATTACCAAGTTTAAAAATGAGTCGTGCGCTACATCGACGACGTGAAAACCGCAGACGGCGCTAAAAATTACAATTCGCAAATTTAAAGAAATTACAAAAGAATTAAATAAACGTTACAAAATCCGTTACAAAAATTAAACAACTTACAAAGAATGACGCTCGAAAAACTTTAAACAAAAGTAATAAACGCGACCGGTGCCACTCGATGGTAATGTGGCACCGGCCAAGGACAAAAGTCAACTAAGTTTACAGCTAAAATCGATCTTATATATATGTTACAATACATCCGTCAAACTGGATTCTAATACAATTAAAACGTGTATAAAATGCAAAAATAAGGCGAATATTGTAGCCACGAAAGCCGCAGAGCTCGCTAAGTGTATCCAGAACACATAGCACAACAGAGGTGGCACGAGTTGTTATTCATGCAGTAGATCGGAGAGCCCGCGCTGCTCCGCACGCGACGCCCCTACCATGACTGTATCACTATATAGTACAGTATGGTTAGGCCGTTGCCCCGGCAACCCGGTACCTCTGTTGTGCTATGTGTTCTGGATACACTTAGCGAGCTCTGCGGCTTTCGTGGCTACAATATTCGCCTTATTTTTGCATTTTATACACGTTTTAATTGTATTAGAATCCAGTTTGACGGATGTATTGTAACATATATATAAGATCGATTTTAGCTGTAAACTTAGTTGACTTTTGTCCTTGGCCGGTGCCACATTACCATCGAGTGGCACCGGTCGCGTTTATTACTTTTGTTTAAAGTTTTTCGAGCGTCATTCTTTGTAAGTTGTTTAATTTTTGTAACGGATTTTGTAACGTTTATTTAATTCTTTTGTAATTTCCTTAAATTTGCGAATTGTAATTTTTAGCGCCGTCTGCGGTTTTCACGTCGTCGATGTAGCGCACGACTCATTTTTAAACTTGGTAATTTATAGTGTTTTAGTTATTGTAATTTCTATTTGTTGTTGTAAAACTTTAATAATAAAATTTAATATTTTGCTTAGCCACTGATGAGGGGGTAAAATTACCCCGAAACGTATGGCGTAGTATAAACATTTTAGCTCGAAGAGACGCATTTTATTATCCTTTCAAACTCAGCTATACTTACAGAAACCATCTGGCATACCTTGATTTGTTTATGGTACTCAAATAGACATACAGTAATGTATATTTGATAGTAGACGCACATCATGCTATTTGATAATAACATTTAGAAGCTGAAAATAAAATAAAAATTATCGTTAGCTATTCATAATTAAGATATGTTTATGAATTACAGTTACATGCAATACTTATCATTATTATATACACTTCAAGTTGTTAAAAAGTATGCAAAATTATACTATATCTTGCTGGCTTGCTTGCTGGAACAAAGGAAAAGCTCATTATGAACACAATTATTACTAATTAGTTTCCAATACTTATCTGAATAATTGTTGTGTTCTGCAGAAGCTCTTGCATTTTTATAACACCACTGAGGTTATAAGTATTGTTACAGCAGCTAGCAGACAAACTACACTGAGATAGTATCTTGAAGGTTGGATGAAAAGCAGCTGTTTGACTGCTTCAAAGTCTCACAAAAGTTCTACGATACCGATCATATAGTAATCTTCATTCTCGACCGAACGCTGTGAGGCGCAACCTGTTCGGGTGGCAAATTCAAATTTGTTGAATGCCTTTACTTTAACACATTGAATTTAGTAACATAAAATCACACATAGAAAAATTAATTTTACGGATTTTATTATATTTTACGGAAATAAATTAATAACTATTATAACGGACTTTACTCGTAAATACACCCCTGTTTAGATTTACATGTTAGCATGTGGACTGCTGTCGGGCTATCGACGTTATTGCGTTCGTCACTTGTCTCTCGCCCGTCGACGTATAGCCGTGAAATTCTTCATCTGCCCAATAGGGCTAAGGATTTTCGTTTTATATTATTTTCTGTATTTGTAACACTTGTCATTTACACCACGTTATACTCTCATTTCAACAATACATTGAGACATTATCTTAACGTATCACTTAATGATGTCCATAGCTTTAAGTCTAAATATAAAGAAAATACGACAAAGATTCCTTCGACTCTGCAAATAAATAAGTTCTCTCATCACCAATATTATCTACCTACTCAATTTCTAATAATTTTGATCCTTTTCATTATCTCATCGTCTGTGACGAAACCTGTTAATAAAAGAATCATTACACTGTTGAGAAAAAAACGGTTTGTAAAACAGGTTTTATGTCGTATTTTCAGTAAGATATCTCATGAAATTGCTCTGTAAGAAGAGTAGTAGAATGTAAGGGCCGGATTTGACTCCGGACCGCCTGAGTTCTCTACAAATAATTATTTTTATTTGGAAGGATGTCTTTGGTCCCGAGACCTTATGTTTTTAAAATAATCATTAAACAATAATTTATTATTATTACTTTAGTCCGCGTGTCTTCTCTTATGTTGCTTATAATGCTTGTAATAATAAAAGGTGGACGTAACGAAAGGGCGGACACGTCTGTACGAAAGTGCGGACACGTCTGTACGAAAGTGCGGACACGTCTGTACGAAAGTGCGGACACGATATTGAAAAGTGCAGACACGTCTGTTGAAAAGTGCGGATACGTCTTCGTAAAAGCGGACTTGATCAAATAGAAGCGGAATGTTGCTCTTGTGTCCTATAAGGATGTTGGGTGGACGAATTTAGTTCCGCAGACTTACCCTCCTTTAGTGTGGACGCGATTCGGAAAATGTGGGCACATTCAGAAAGTGCGGACACGATATTGAAAAGAGCGGACACGATATCCCAAAAGTGCGGACACGACTGTAGAAGTGTGGACACGCTCTGCTAGTCTTTAAATGTTGAAAGTGTACTCTTGAGTTGTCCTTTATACGTTCTTACTCTAGTTTAGGACTGAAGGGCTTGTTAGTGGGTAAAGGGCTTTGGTTAACAAAATAATTTTTCTCTCATCTAAACATCTATTTTCTTTTCTGATTGTTTTGTTTTATTAAGCCAGACAGATTTCCAAGGACGGTAAAGGGCCATTCATACTTTCTCATTCAAGTTTATACTAGTTATCTTACGTAGTTACTGATCTTGTACATTTGTTCTGTTATAATACTAAAGAAGCTAACTTACGCTTTTGTACACTCACTGTAGTTCGAAGTGTCCTTCTCCCTTAGGGCGAGTATGTGATCTTAAACTACACGAGCTAGTCGTGGCAGGTTATGTAGACTTATCTAAGCTGCGGCTTCACCCACTCACGCCAGATATGTTGGCGGTCCTTTCGTCGCAATGTATTGAAGTTGAGCAGTACTTTTGACCGGAGCAAGTACTTATGCCAGCTTGCCTGCAGAGTTCAGTGGATTTCTAGGCCCTCCGATAGCGTACAGATAGTACCTTGACACCCTCTTACGATCTCTGGTAAAGTCTTCTTCAACAGCTCCAAGTAGTCAGCTAGTCTTCAGCGGCAAGTCGTAGTGACGGTAAAAGCTTGCTTTACCGTATGCGAAGAGGTTAGACGCACACTGGTACCTGGTTTGGTCGTGAAAGGCCCCGCGCCGACCGGGCTCTGAGCTTATAAAGTCTCATCCCCGACCAGGGCGTTGGTCAGATGATTAATACGTGACACCGAAGACCAATCAAAACTCGCCACTTAGAGAGAGGTTACAAAGATGTTTTGAACGCTGACATCAATAAAAACGCTAACTTGCTCTCTCAGATTGAAACTAACACATACCGTTGCTCAACCAGCTCGCAAAACTGGTATATTGCAAACATACATTGTCAGCACTTTCATTCATACACTCGAGGCGTACGCAACAACAATCACACCGTCAGCGCTCTCATTCACAGTCATACAGTATACTACACGAAAATCAACCGCTCAGCAAACATTATCGATTAACAAATAATATAATCAATCAATCGTGGGATCTTACAAGAACAATTTCTTGAAACAGATTTACCAGTTTTTTTGTCGATATATTCGAAGCAAATTTTTTTAGCAAAAAACGGCTTTCAGAACCATATTCTACGGACTATTAAGGGGTTATGCCTGAGTTAGAATCTTGAAAAAATCGATTTTTTTTTATTGACTTTTTTTATAGGAAATTGTCCGTAGAATACGATGCTGAAGTCCCTTTTGTCCAAAAAAAATTTGGTTCAAAGCTACGGACCAAAAACGGAAAGCATGCAAATAGCTTTTTTTTAAAAAACTGTAATTTCCGCGTTTTTATTTTTTAGTGCTATATAAGTGAACATGATTTTTTCGCACTTTTAACGCTTCTAATATATGATATATATATGATATTTGTATGTAAAATACAATAAAAATATTTATTTTGCAATAAATAATGTTAAAAAGATATTGATAATAAAAAATTAAAAAATTCTTGTATTTACTCTTTTTTGTTTATTTATATTGAACATTTATAAAAAAAAACATGTGCTTATATATTGTGCTTTGTAAAACATCAAAAAGGCACAAGTATTCACTAACAAATAAAGTTTTGAATATCGCGAATTTTGAATTTCGCGCTTACCGACCGGGCGGTATGATGCTTGTTCGAAAAGGTTATTCGTCTAGATATCTGTTTTACCATACAGTTCAGTAGCAATACCACTTGCTTTGAATGTATACTTTTTTCTGCTTTGCTCAATATTATTAAATAATTAATTTTATAATATTGATAGCAAAAAAGTACAGGTAAAAGTGTAAAGTGGTGTTCAAAATGAATCCAGACAAGAGAAACAGAGTACCAGGATCATCAGATAAAAAAGGAAGATTTGGAAGAAGAAAGAGAAGAGCTCATGTTTTTCAACGCAAACAACAAAAGGAAGTTTCAGGATCAGGATCAGCATCAGGACCAACATCTTTACAACCAGGACGAGCCACAGCAACCACTTCAGGACCTACGCCTGATACGCATCCACCTTCAACATCCAGGGTACGGAGTCCAAGACCTGCTGCACAAGCTCTACCAGGTACTTCAGCACCATTTACACAGCCAGAAATTACTGTCTAGGTCTAGGCAAAAATTAAAATCTAAATATTTAGAACCTAGTGCGGTTCAAAATAGAATTTTCGACATTTCATTGCTTCTGTCAGGATTACAGCAATTTCTGGCCTGTAAAGCTTGTGGTGGATGCGTTAGATTTGCAGAACTTGATGTACGAGGTCTTGGTAGCAAACTATCCATCACCTGTACTTCATGTAATGCAGTTGCTTTCATCGACTCCTGCAGAAAAATAGGGAAACAGAGTAATGCTTACGAAGTGAACAGACGAGCAGTTCTAGCCATGAGAAGTCTTGGTCATGGACATGCTGGTTTGAGCACTTTATGCGGGGTAATGGATTTTTCTACTCCAATCTCCCATAGTAATTTTGATAAAATCAATCAAGACTTGAACGATGCAAGCAAAAGTATAGCTCAGAAGTCGATGCGAGCAGCTATGCAGGAAGATTGCAGTAGTATAGATCAAGAAGATGACCACGAAACAGTGTCAGGCGATGGTAGTTGGAGGAAACGAGGCCACTCTTCCCTACAAGGTGTTTCAACATTGATATGCCATGCCAATGGAAAGGTGATCGATGTTGCTCCAAAGCAATCGTTTTGCCTGGCTTGTGAAAAGCACCCAAAAGAGGATACAACAGAGTACGAGGAATGGTATGAAGCCCACCAAGGAAAATGTTCTGCCAATCACGAAGGAAGCTCTGGCAAGATGGAAGTGGATGGTGTAGTCGAGATGTTCAAGAGATCGGAGTCCATTCATGGGGTCAGATATAGAAATTACATTGGAGACGGAGATTCCAGGGTCTTCAAGGCACTTTCCGATGCCAAGCCCTATGAAGATTTTACCATCAACAAGAAAGAATGTGTGGGACACGTTCAGAAGAGGATGGGAACGAGACTCCGAAACTTGAAGAAAAGCTTGGCTGGACAGAAGCTCTCAGATGGCTTGGGCATCGGTGGAAGAAACCGTCTAACTGCTCAAAGGATTGATCAGTTGACGAAGTACTATGGCAATGCCATCAGAGGCCATAGTAATTCTGTTGAGGAAATGTCCAACGCTATCTGGGCAACATTTCATCATAAAAAATCAACAGATGAACACCCTACTCACCACCTTTGTCCACAGGGATCCAAATCTTGGTGTAAGTGGCAGAAAGCCAAGGCAAACAACAACTTGAAGAAATTTCATCATGGGGATAGCATTCCTGCTGCTGTCATGGATGCAATTGAACCCATTTATCAAGACTTGACGAAACTGGACTTGCTTGAGAGATGCATTGGAGGTTTCACGCAAAACTCCAATGAAAGTTTCAATCACTCGATTTGGAAACTCATCCCCAAGCACAGTTTCAGTGGTCTGATAGTCCTTGAAATTGGTGTTTATATTGCAGTCACCATCTTCAATGACGGCAAAGCAGGAATGCTTGAGGTCATGAAGAAATTTGGCCTTGCACCAGGATCCTCTGCAGTCAACTGGGCCAAGACTCAAGATGAGGAGAGGCTTCAATTGTCCAGCAAACGAGAGTTGGAGTCCACCCTAGAAGCACGTCAAGCCAGAAGGAGAAGAAGCCATCAGGATGAAGACTTCTACAGAGCTGGAGCATATTGAATGCATCTACACATTACACAAAAAAACTCACACACTATACACAACCTCACATATAAACATAAATGCATTTCACTCCAAAACACTCGAAACAAAATCACAATTTTTTCCTTTCTTCTCATTTTTTTTTCATGTTTTTTTTTCATCTTTTTTTATTGTTTTTTAAATTTTAAATTCAAACACTTTTGACATACACAAACAGCTTCAGCTTTGTAGCAGTCTGTAGCTGAATGGAATGTAGGTCACAGAATGCAAGCTAAAAGAGCTGTCTGCTTGCTTTCTGCTTCCTTACCATCAGGCTCATCTGGATTTTTTCTAACCTGAATCTTGGTACACAATGGTAGTGCTGCTCTTTTTTTCATAAGATGTAAGTATATAAACTTATTTTTTAACAATAAAAACATTTTTATAGGTTAATTATAAAAATGTTTGAAAATGAGAAAAATTACTTTTTATTTTAATTTTTCATTTTGCCTTTTTCAGAGGACTGGACACGAGTACAATTTTTGGATCATGCCCAAACCGTACAAAGATGACCAGGACATCCCTATTATTCATTTAAAAAAGGTCCAGGTGTGGAAAAAAATTGTAAGTACATTTTATATAATTAAATGTTACGTAAAACTTTAAATGCTGTTTTCTCAAATTTTGAATTTTTATGATTTTAGGTCAGTTACCGCAGGATTTCTCAGGATCCATAACTCCAATTAGGCTGAAATTTTTTATACAGCTCCAGGAAACCCTTCTTCACAGCCTAAGAGGAGCCAAATTGGCCAAGATAAGTTAAAAGTGAATGTTACGTATGTTTACATACATAACATTCACGAAAGTGAATGTTATGTATGTAAACATACGTAACATTCACTATAATTACTTATATTATAACTTATTTGTTACTAATTATTGAAAATTTGTATTTTTCAGAAAAGTCTTCCGCTCATGCTGAGGAGAGGCACATTTAGAAGAAATTCCATCCAGTTTGGCTTGGATTCATCACCCGGATGATGAGAAATCATGCGGTAAAAAATTAAAACAAAGGAAAAAAAAAGAAAAAAATTGTAAAAATATTTTCAGTGTTTGTGTTGTGAATTATGTTTAATGTTTAATTGTGAGGTTGTGTATGGTGTGAGTATTTTTGTGTAATGTTTAAAAAACTCCAGCTTTGTAAGAGTCGTCATCCTGATGACTTCTCTTCCTTCTGGCTCGACGTGCCTCTTGCGTGGACTCCAATTCTCTTCTATCTGACAAGAGAAGCCGCTCTTTATCCTGAGTCTTGGCCCAGTTCACTGCAGAGGATCCTGGTTTGACGCTAAATGTCTTCATAACTTGAAGCATTCCTGCTTTGCCTTCATTGAAGCAAGTGACTGCAATGTACACACCAATTTCAAGGACTGTCAGACCACTGAAATTATGCTTGGGGATGAGCTTCCAAACATTGGTTAAAACTTTCGTTACTGTTTTGCGTGAAGCATCAATGCATCTCTCAAACAAGTCTCGCTTCGTCAAGTTCTGATAAATTGGTTCAATTGTATTCATGGTGGCAGCAGGAATGATATCTCGATAGTAGAAGTTCTTTAACTTAATTAAAAATAACATTATTTTTAGCTGGCGTATCTCAGAAATAATTTTAAGAAAAGATGTGTAAATAAAGTGTAATTTAATTATTAATCAGGTAAAATTAGTATTTTAAAATATTGTATAAAAACAAGTTGTTTGGTTTTAGTATTGTAGTACTTTTATTGTAATTTGGCCTTGCAACCCTGATGAGGACTTGAAACGTTGGCGATATTGAATAAAAAATATTTTACTGGCTCGAAGAGATGCATATTGGTTTTTCTATATTAGTCACCATATTCGAGCGATAAATTCATTCAACACTAGTTCTTCAAGTTGTTGTTTGCCTTGGCTTTCTGCCACTTGCACCAAGATATCGATCCCTGTGGATAAATTGGATAGTATTGCCATAGTACTTCGTCAACTGATCAATCCTTTGAGCAGTTAGACGGTTTCTTCCACCAATGCCCAAGCCATCAGATAGTTTGTTTGCAGCTAAGCTTTTCTTCAGATTTCTGAGTCTCGAGCCCACCCTCTTCTGAACGTGTCCTACACACTCTTTTTTTGTGATGGTAAAATCTTCAGAAGATTTGGCGTCAGAAAGTGCTTTGAAGACTCTGGAATCCCGGTCTCCAACATAATTTGTAAAGTATTATACCACGGATGGACTCAGATTTCTGGAACATTTCTACTATGCCATCCACTTCCATTTTGCCAGAGCTTCCTTCGTGATTAGTAGAACATTTTTCTTGCTGAGCTTCATACCACTCCTTGTACTGAGTTGTATCCTCTTCTGGGTGTTTTTCGCAAGCTAAGCAAAATGATTGCTTTGGAGCAACATCAATCACCTTTCCGTTGGCATGGCGTATCAATGTTGAAACGCCTTGAAGGGAAGAATGTCCTCGTTTCCTCCAACTACCATCGCCTGATACAGTTTGCCGATCATCCTCTTGATTTTTCTCACTGCAATCTTCCTGCATAGCTGCTTTCATCGACTCCTTTGCTATACTTTGGCTTGCTTCTTTCAAGTCCTGATTAATTTTGTCAAAATCACTATGAACAATTGAAGTACGAAAATCCATTACTCCACATAAAGTACTCAAACCAGTGTGTCCTTGACCAAGAATTCTCATGGCTAGAACTGCCCGTCTGTTCACTTCATATGCGTTACTCTATTTTCCAATTTTTCTACTAGAGTCAATGAAAGCAACTGCATTACAGGAAGTACAGGTGATGGCTAACTTGCTATCAGGACCTCGTACAACAACTTCATCAAATTTAACACATCCACCACAAGCTTTACAAGCCAGAAATTGCTGTAATCCCGGCAGAAGCAAAGAAACATCAAATATCCGGTTTTGAATAACACTAGGTTCTAAATAATTAGATTTTAATTTTTGTCTAGACCTAGACACAGAAATATTCTTTTGTTGACTTATATCGATCTCTCCGAGGCAGTGGTTACGAAAGGGTTTAAGAGAACAAAATCCCTTTCTTAAAAAACGACGTTTCGGCGATCATTGTCGCCCTCATCAGGAAACTGTCAAATTTTATTAGATAACAATAAACATACAAATTTAAGAAGAACAGAATAATACATACAAAAGCAATATTTTTGGAACTTACATATTGGAGCAGATATGATTTTGATTGGAGTAGGTGGAATAAAAACTGATTGGTACACGAAACCAACTTTCTCTGGTAGATTTTTGCACTTTAAATCTCAACATCCGATTAGTCAAAACATTGCTATGGTGTATAATCTAGTTGACAGAGCGGTAAAGTTATCAAATAAATGTTTTCACCAGAAAAACATTGGCATTATAAAAGGTCTATCTTTGATAATGATTACCCCTCTGATTTCATAGATAAATACGTCAAAAAAAGATTATCTGCAATCAAAATGACAAGGCAACCGGAGGAACGTATGAAGAATAATGTATATAACAATCACATTAGTATACCGTACGTCAATGGTTTTTATGAGCGAGTGCATCATTCGTTTAAGAAAAACAACATTACAACCATTCCAAAAATAAACAGTAATATGGGCAATATTATTGTGAAAGGAAATGATAAAAAAGAGAAACACCTAGATAAAAATGTTGTTTATAAACTTGGATGTAATGATTGCACGGCTACATATGTAGGCCAAACAAGAAGAAATGTGTGTACACGTATTGAGGAACATAGGAAGTCTAAGGACAGTGTCATCTCCAAGCATATTGAAAAGTACAATCATAAATTTAAATTTGAAAAATTTAGTATAAAGGACAAAGAAAATAATTTAAATAAAAGATTAATCTCGGAAATGAGGCTTATACATTTGCAAGATAATGGTATCAATAAGAAAGAGGATACCCAGAAACTCAATAACGTGTATACACATTTAATATACCAGCTTAAGAATTAAAATCGATTCTGTGTACATCGAAAAGATGAGGTGATGTGTGACGTCATACGTAAACAAACCGCGCGAAAGACTTTTCGCAATATATAAGCGACGGCTGCCGACTACTTCCTCACTTCCGAGACAGTAGCTGACAAAGCCGCATAAACAATAGCTGTGTCCCTCCGCCTCTCTCTTCCCCCGCTGTTAATTAGCCGGAGGAAAGGATTATCGAGATGTACACAAATCATATCTGCTCCAATATGTAAGTTTCAAAAATATCGCTTTTGTATGTATTATTCTGTTCTTTTTAAATTTGTATGCTTATTGTTATCTAATAAAATTTGACAGTTTCCTGATGAGGGTGACAATGATCGCCGAAACGTCGTCTTTTAAGAAAGGGATTTTGTTTTCTTAAACCCTTTCATAACTACTGCCTCGGAGAGATCGATATAAGTCAACAAAAGAATATGAACAAACTACCGAGGGATAAAATCATATTAGATAGTGTATACACACTCATCTAAATACATCTAGACACAGGAATTTTTGGCTGTATAAATGATGCTGAAGTACCTGATGAAGCTTGCATAGCAGGTCTTGGACTCCGTGCCCTGGATGATGAACGAACTGTATCAGGCGTAGGTGCTGAAGTGATTGCTGTTGCTCGTTCTGGTTGTTGTAAAGATGTTGATGTCGATGCTGATGCTGAAACTTCTTTTTGTTGTTTCAGATTAAAAATCTTTGATCTTCTCTTTCTTCTTCCAAATCTTCTTTTTCGATCTGATTATTCTGGAACTCTATTTCTTGAGTCTGGACTCATCTTGATCACAAATTTTATACTTGTGCCCTATACTTCTTAACCACAAATGCTATCAATATTATAAAATTAATTGTTTAATAATATTGAGCAATGCAGAATAAAAGTATAAGGTATCAAAATTCCAAACAAGTGTTATTGCTCGTGAATCCTGAACTGTATGGTAAAACAGGTATCTAGACGAATAACCTTTCCGAAAGAATATCGCACAGCCCAGTCGGTAAGCGCCAAATTCAAAATTCGTTACTTTCATAACTTTATTTCTTAACGAATATTTGTGTCTAATTGGTTTCTTACAAAGGATAATATAACACGTTTTTTTATAAATTTTCAGTTTAAATAAGCAAAAAAGCGCAAATTTGAGAATGAACAACTTTGCAAATTACTAATATTGCATAATTTTGCTCATTTTATTAATATCTTTTAACGAATTTTTAATGCATAATAGATATTTTTATTGTATTTTACATACAAATATCATAAATATATCATATATGAGAAGCGATAAAAGCGCTAAAAATAATCATGTTCAGTTACATACCACTGACAAACAAAAACGCGGAAATTACGGTTTTTTTAAAATAAGCTATTCGCATGCCTTCAGTTTTTAGTCTGCAGCTTTCCAACAAATTTTTTTTTGGCAAAAGGGACTTCAATGTCGTATTCTACAGACAATTTCCTGTGAAAAATGTCAATAAAAAAAAATCGATTTTTTTTAAGATTTTAACTCAGGCATCTTAATGGAGAAAGTATTCAGAGGTTCGCAGAACATAGAAATGTATATTTGGACTCCCCCCCTCCAAAAAAACCTTTTCAAGGTAAAAGATAGGCAAGTATAACGTTGTTTCTTCACTAAAAATTGTAGAATAATTTTTAAACTCACCACAACCCTTATATAGACAACATTCTAAATGTTTATTATATCATCTAAATTAAAGGTTTTCAAACTCTCGATAGCCCTTCTAACCCCTTGACAAGACTTTATATGCTTATATACACATCAACTTGGAAAATCTAAAACCCTCTTCAATAAAATATGTATGTACGTAAACAGCTTCGTATTAAGGGTCCATTAAACTGACAATCATTTTTTTAGTATGACTTCACTACCCTTGATTTTACGAAAATTCCAATTTTCATTTTCAGAAAAGAATGTTGTGATATTGATAAATAAATTAGCAAGTTTCTTTTATAAAAAACCAATCGTGTCGAAATAAATAAATAAATGAGCATTTAAATACGAAAAATAATATTTAGGATAAAAATTAATTAATCAACTACACCGATAGCTTTTTGCAGGAAGAAATTGTAAGAGCTTCGATGTGTAGCCTACTGAATAAATTCTTATTTTTATCCTGGCAAGGCGATTACATTGAAGAATCAACGTAAAATAGTACTAATGTAGTTTATAATATTAAATGCAGTCACCATTAAATATACCTTTCTGTTAGGATTGCCTTCCACTTCGTGGATAAGTAAATCTCAAAAGATTAAGCAACATGATGCAGTGAGACTGTGTTGAAATTTTTTTATGGAAAAACTTGCCGTCCCGTCCTATTTTATGTAACGATGGATACATCTTCAAGTGACGCCTCTGCTTAACCAATATAAGTAACCAATTTACGAATTCAAATATACAAAATTCCGTGATAATTGTAAGCTTAATTTTTAAGAAATTAATGAAGTGGAAAAATATTCAGAGTTCACTTCATTATACACATATTATAAAGGATTGTGGAATTAATTTGTTGTTGAATCCATATAAGAAAGAATTTGATAATTGTGGTATCAAGTATCAGAATTAGTTTATGACCCAGTGGGAATATTTACTTAATGATAAATCTTGATTATATTCAATGCGTGAATCTGAATAAATCAAGATTTTATGTTTACATAATGAAGAGGTGAATGTCATGTTGAATGACACAGGAGTTAGCTTCTGGATGTACAGGGAGTACAGATAATGTGGTAATATTTGGAGAAGAGATAAAGAATGATAAGCATTTATATGTTGTAACGTGGCAAAATATAGCCACGTCACATCGAGCATCGAGCTGCCGAGGTAGAACGTCTGAAGGTTGCAGTGGAAGCAGCAACAAGGTCATACAGGGCGTTCAATTCCGCTCATCGTAAATTGTCAGACGCAGATGAGGCGGGCGAGGTCTTCCTACGTTGGCGCTTTCTGCAGGATGGCTACGCGTAATGGTTGCTCATCCACGAGAACGTTGGGAGTAAAAAGGCAGCTTTGGCGCTCGTTGTAGCAGGTGTACTCCCGAATTAAGGATCCAGACAGAAGGATGCGCTGAGAGTTACAATGTACTACGTAATTAGCGCAGGCGTTGCGCTAATTATCTGTGTGATTGCTGGCTGTCTGTATATTGCGAGCGTTTGAATTCCGCGGCCATCTATCCAGCATTGACTATGAATGTAAAGTCGAGCGCGCATGCATCGCGATCGACGATGCGGGAGGCGAGCGAACTTGTAACAGCGCGAGCGCGTGGGTCGACGGCCCCACGCGAACCGACCAATAGGAGCGCGCGCCGCTCGGCGTCTCGAGAGCGCGAGAGTGCGAGGAACGCGTCGAGTGTACGAGCCAGCACTCTCCTGCCCAGGCTGTTCCAGCTCGGACGTTGTTGCAGCCAGCTCCCGAGGGATTCCTTTGTGCTAATTTCTTTACTAACTTGTGCTATTTTCGGACCTGTTTTGTAGGTTTTGGTGAAGTCTTGGTCGCCCGGACTAGAGAAGAAGGTCAGTGAGTCGCTCTTTTATTGGAATAAGTTTCCCTCGCGGCTATCTTTCGTGGTGGATGTCTTCTCTTGTTTAAGTGCGTGTTCTCTCGAGAAATTCAGTGCGTGAACGGAGTTTACCTCGGTTTACGTGGATATCTTCGGCGGATCGTTATCTCGTCGCGCCGACCTGAAACAAGAGTTGTCTTTATTTCGCGTACCTCGGGCGAAGGTTGTCTCTATATCCCGGTGCGCGCGAAGAGCGTTCTACCTCGGGTACCTCGGGCTTATGGTTATCTCGGCGTACCTACGTAGACGAAAGTTGTCTGCGTGACTAGAAACCCGCGGCTATCTGTGTTTTGTTGTGTGCGGTGAGTAGCGTGAGTCTTCGGAGAATTCGTCAGCGAGGACAAGGGGATCTAGGTCGGCGTTCGCGTTAGGTTACGGCGCGAGGGGTGTCGTAAGCCGTCGGACGCGGACGAATACGGCAAGTATTCTTTTATCAAGCGTGCCTCTCATTGTAGAATAAGTTTTAGTGAGGAATAAATGAGTGCATTCTAAGTTAACCACGCGAAGTGACTATCCGAACGCCTCTCTCCGTTCCGCGTTGCGGGGCTGAGCTAGCTAGCCGGCAAATCCGCCTATCTCGCGAGTTCGTTAAAGAGTCGCGAGACTCTGGTACTTTCAGGTAAGTGCCTGGCGCCACC
Source organism: Philotrypesis tridentata (assembly GCA_018906965.1). Classification (NCBI taxonomy): domain Eukaryota; kingdom Metazoa; phylum Arthropoda; class Insecta; order Hymenoptera; family Pteromalidae; genus Philotrypesis; species Philotrypesis tridentata. The sequence continues at coordinate 60,872 of JACCIB010000729.1, read as the reverse complement.
AGGTTAAGGAGAATTCGAGGAGGCAGGCCGAAAAGCATGATGGTCATCATCATGCTCTGTACAATGGAAGTGGATGAGTTGTTAAGATCGGATGATGATGAAAATACTTTCATATTTAAGAAAATTGTTAATAATTCTGATAATAGTTTCTATTAATTTTGAATGACCCATTTGTTTTAAAATTATTGTTTTTTTGGACCATTAAATTTTGTTTGGTTTTGATCCGATACCGAATTTGTATTTAAAGCTTTTATGAGCTTTATGTGTGGAAACTGGGTTAGGAACGTGAACAAACCAGAGGATATGAAGATATGTCACGCAAATATGAAAGTGGCAACAGAGTTTTAACCTCTGGCGACTTAGTGCTAATTGTTCAGCTAAAGAATCTTTCTTGGCGGCAATTAGGCGCCAGTCTCTCTTGAGTAGTTGATCAGAGTAGAGCTAATATAGAATTCAGATATTACTTGAACTTCAGATGTTCATGTTATTTGATAGAACTTTATTTAATAAAATGGTTATTTGATTCAAACTGATATAAACTTAAAATTAAAATGAATCTCTTCGAGCCAAAGTTACTTTTAGTTATGTCAGGGTTATATAAAAACCACAAAATAATTTACAAAATTGTACAAATTAAACCTATTAACACATAAAAAAACTCAATTTACAAAAATTACCTTCAATAATACAAATTTTATAAAAACATGTCGCCTAAATGCAAAGCAGAACGGCCATGCATCCGAACGTCGTCCCTAATATGTAAAATTAATCAATTAAAAACACTAATGAAACTAACTAATTAATGTTAAATAAAACACCAAAGCCTCTCTTACACGTTGTAGCAACAACTCAAGCTCTTGCAGAGTAACCGGTGCCGCCGGATGGTAATGCGACACCGGTGGAGATCTACGAACGACTGGCTTCCCCGAAATTCGCAAACGTTATATACCCCTTAGGACCATCGCATACATATACAAAAATATTCATACATAGCATAAATCAAGAACCCCAACGCAACGGCACAGCATATTAGGCTCGCATACGAAAGGAGAAAGTGGCACTAATACTGTACCAAGCAGTAAGTCCAAGAGCCCGCGCCGCGAGTTCAAACGTCCCTTCCATGACCGCATTGGCGACCAATACAGTATGGCCGGAGCGTCGCCTAGAAACTCGGACTCTTCGACCTCCCACTGGGATGTACCGCTCCACCTCGTCAGCCAATCACTATTTAGTACATGTTGGCTATACGCAAGAGAGCGCGGAGCGGTGTGCCACCATCTCTGCCCCGATGCTACCCGCATGTCTCACCGTCATCGTTCCTAACTAAAAACAATTAATTAAAAATACTACCTATTGCAAACTACGAGGACTAGAAATAACATTCTTATAACTATTTTAAGCATGCCATCAAAAAATTGAATGTGCAATATTTCTGAAAAGCGTCTACGAAAAATAGATGGCCCTCTATCAACAATTTTTATATTTTGAAAATCAAACGTATGGCCCGTTTCCATTACGTGGACTGCAAGGGGGGAGGTGATATGTCCTTTATCTATATAACGTTTATGTTCCGACTCCCTAGCTTTTAAAGGGCGGTAAGTCTCCCCGATATACGAAGACTCACAATCGGAACAATCTATTTTGTAAACAATGTTTCTCGTATCACTAATAGTCGTAGGATCCTTCCCTAACTTAAGGGGATCCGATAGCCACTAATGACGCGTCACTGAACGTACTATAAAAAAGTGCTTAGATCTAATAAATATAATCAATTACACAAATCCAAGAGATAGTTGCCCTTCGTCTCGATATTACCTATCGGCGTACAAAGTTTGGAATCAAAATATTCAGGGATTGGGGAGAAAAATGCAAACGAAATTCAATAGCGGTAACCTGACGTAAATGCTTCTGCTGACAGCTACTGATTTTCGTTCGCATTTTTCTCCTCAACACCTAAATATTTCGATTTCAAACTTTGCATATTGACAGATGATACCAAGACGGCGGGCAACTATCTTTTGAATTTGCGTAATTCGTTATATTTATTTTATTTAAGCACTTTTATATCGTATGGTTAGTGACACGTCATTAATGAGTATCGGACCCCCTTAATAAACTTATTAAACTTATCTGTAATTTTTTTCAATAAAATTTTCCCATTCTTTTTCAATACTGCTTTTAATTTATAATTAAAACTTCCGTAAAACGGGAACACCGCAAACCTATACTTAGGGTTTAAATCGCAATTATTAATAGAAGATAAGCCCGGACTGTTCGAATCTCTGCCCTCTTCTTTATCTCTTAAGAGACCAAGATTGCGAACGATACGTCTTTTACAAAACTTTTTTATAAACGCAGGAGGATAATCATTCGCTATAAGAATTCTTTTCGCATGCTCTGTATTCTGCAGATGAAAACGCGGATCTGACAATAAAATCGCTCTATTTAAAAGATTGTATACGATCGCCACCTTTTAACTTTGAGGATGGTGAGAATAAAAGTTTATATATCTACAAGAAGACGTGCTTTTCTGGTAATAATTAGTAATAATATTACCGTCACAATCATGAAATATCAAAACATCCAGAAAATTAATGTTATTGTCAGATTCAACTTCAAAAGTAAACTGCAAATCACTATTATAGTCATTAAAAGTAGCTAATATAGATTCCAATCTCTCCCTCTCCACAATCAAAAGGCAATCATCAACGTATCTACACAATAGAGGCACACTCGCCTTAACAATGTTTAAACAGTGTGTTTCGAGATCTTCTAAAACCATGTTTCAAACACGGGACTCGAGCAAAACCCCATAGGGGCCCCCGAAATCTGCTTATAGAAATTGCCATAAAAGATAAGTGCAATCGAGAAGGGTTTTTATCCCCTCAATAAATTCGTCTATAGAAATGCACCCCAGCCATTTCCATCTCTGATTAGCAATAATCAAATCTTTTGGCAAACTCGTAAACAGGGATACAACGTCGAAAGATGCTAAACAGTGACTAACCGAAAATTTAACAATCTTCAAATTCTTCTTTAACTACAAACTATTTTTTACATTCGACACTGGCAATGGAAACATTTTTGTCAAAAAAACCAACATGCACTTATCGATCGAGTACGTCGGGCTATTGATCGCTGACGGTATGATCCGTATAGGATTACCTGGCTTATGAATTTTAATTAAACCACGATATAAACTTCCTACATCATTGTAATAAAAGGACCAATTATAGTAAAAGGAAAGAAAATATTTGATTTATATTTCATGTATACTTTGATCTGAAATAGCTTTCTGTTTGAGGACCATTAATTCAAATATATCTATTTGCTATTAATCAACATAAAATATATCAAAGGTAAGATTTTCCATTTAGATGCATTAAAAGTTGTGTCACTTATTGTCATAAAAGAGAAACAAACAATTTATCTTGTGACTTGACCACTCACAGTCAAGATTAATGCAGTAACGATTGAGCGCCAAGCTCGAATTCAAATAAAATATTGTTAAAAAGGGGATTTCAGGGTCAAATGTCGGCCACGTCTCTTTGCATTGAAAGTTACATGATAGCTATTTAGAGTCCGACATTTTTTATTTTACGATTCTGATAACAGAACCATTTTCAGCGACCTCAAAAACGTAGAAATGCATGCTCTTTTTATAGTGTTTAGAGTATAACTCTTTTAATAAATTGGTGCGTCTTGAAACGTATGCGGGGGTTTATTTAAATGGTTTTCACAAATGTTTTTGTATTGTACATTTAAGAATCCATGTCTTACTCCCTAAACAAGGGAAATTTATAAAGAATTATAAATTTAACTTCTTGTTCAATAAAAATCTTTTTGAAAATTGCTAGGCTTCTTTCTTTTTCTGTTATTTTATATAAAAATATTATACCTTGTTTATTTTTAGATAAGATATTGAATTCAGTTCTTAAAATATGACGTTTACAAGTTTAGCATGGGAGACAGAAAGTTATAAAGGAAAAATATTTGACTTAGGAAAAGAAATTGTTTTATGAAATTTAATAAATATCAGATAAAAAGATTTTTAAGATTTTTTTGTTGTTATAAATCTTCAAGCAAACTAAAATATTAATTTAATTTCTACTTTCTGTCCCATCTCTGCCATATCTTATATTTTTTATTCAATGCAATGTTCCTTTAAACAAGGAATTAAGTACGCACTTCGCGCACGATTTGGATTATGTTTTGGGCTCCATATATATCAATCATAAATTATGAATTATGCTAACTAGAACCATAATCAAATTCACTTAGCATCACTTTTTTAAACTGGATACTTCGCGCCCAATTTGGGTTATATTTTGCACTCAATATATCAGTCATGAACTATAAATCATGATGACCAAGTCATATTACTTAGCAACCAATGAGAATTTCGTATTAAGGGGTTATGACAGGGTTAAATCCTGAAAAAAGATATAATTAGATTAGTGCCTGTGAAAAATATATATACAGCAATGCTCTAAAACTTATATTTTTCCTTTTAAATATAAGTGTTACATACCACTTTTATACATAAAAAATCTGCATTAAGTGTATTCAATATTGCTTAACAATTACAACAATTTACTTACCAAAAATCATGATTTTCTCTATTTTTGTCAACGGTCCGCAGCTTTCTGGAGCAACCGGTCCATCTATTGAGCTGAACCAAAGAGAGAAATCTTATTGATTAGTATGGCTACAAACTAAGTGGAACAGATTCCTGAAAATCATCAAATTCAATAGTTAATTATACTTATATTGACAGTATTAGTAATTATAGTGAATGTTATGTATTTCAACATACATAACATTCACTTTTACCTTACCTTTTCCAATTCTGCTCCACTTAGTTTGTGAAGAAACGTATCCCAAAAGTGTCTCTAAAATTTCAGCCAGATTAGTCCACCGGTTGCTGAGAAAACCTGCGGACCGTAAACTGAAATCATTAAAATATAGAAGTTGAGAAAAAGACATTTGAAGTTTATGATGTAAATGATATGGATAACCCTAGCGATACTTGCAGAAGCTATCTGGCATATCTTGATTTGATTCTGGTATTCAAATAGACAAGCAATAAGGTATGTTTCATGGTACGTGCACATCGTACTTAATGACACTTCAAACTGTCAATACAAGAGTCCCATCTTACTGTCTTCCACCGGTATACCTAACAGCAAAAAATAAGCCAACAAAGAAAGAGGTCTTTACGGATACAATTATTACTCTGTAGAAGCACTTGCACTTTAAGAACACCATTGAAGTTATAAGCACTTAATTTTTACAGCATGGTTACAGCAGCTAGCAGATAAACTGCACTGATCTGGTGACTTGAAGATTGGATGAAAAACAGCTGTTTGGATGCTTCTCAGAAAATTCTACTACACCGATCGCATAGAAACCTTTATTCCCGACCCGACGCTGGATAATAAGGCGCAATATATTCGGGTGGCAAATTCAAATTTGTTGATTCATAGAAAAACGAATATTTTACAAAAATAAGTTAATAACTCTTGAGAAAAAATCGGTTGGTTAAACGGTTTTTATGATGTATTTTCAGTCAGATTTCTCATTAAACTACTCTATAAGAAGCGGCGTAGAACAATTCATTCCACAATTTTAGTCTAGTTAAAATATTTAAAATTCTCAATTTTTCGAAAATTTGCTAGAAAAATATTTATCAGTTTTGAGTTTGTATGTTCGAGGAAAATTGTTTTAGCAAAAAACGACTTTCAGCAACATATTCTACAGACTATTAACTGTGAAAAAAGTGATTAAAAAATCGATATTTTCATAATTTTAACCCCCCTTAAATGCTCTACAATAAAGGCCATTACTTTTTTTAAAAGGGGAGTATCTATTTTTTAAGCATGTTATGTGCCGAATATTCCCAAACGTAAAGTCTTAGAATATTCGTCACATAACGTTAAAATGCCATAAGTGCAAAAAATACGCATATAACACAGACACAAAGACGAAACTAAGTTCTTGTCAAGTCCTCGAAAATGCAACGCAAGCCTTTTGCACTCCTCACGCTCTCTAAGGCAGAGAGCACGAGAGAGAGAGAGAGAGAGAGAGAGAGAGAGAAAAGATGCTTAATGTGCACGGGGAAAAAGTAATTAATGGGACAAAGAATGACACACTCTCTCTCACGCTAAAAAGTGCCCTCTGACTCAGACGGTCTTGACCAGCCATCGAAAGTGGTCCAAGTTTTTGATATTATTAAAGTATTTTCAAATATTGTATCAAATAGCCTAAGTGGATTTTATATTGTATTGATTCAAATTAATAAATTTATTTTAAGGGAATTGTTCTCATGGCGTTCAGTTTGTTATACATTCATATCTCGGCATTGACTTTCAATTGTGCTATTTCTGCTAACGCATTCGCATTGCCAAAGTTGCTGATTTCACATCATTGAATTGTCAGATTTTCCCTCATAATTGCTGTAAAGGAATTTGTCTATCGAACAATTGTCTATGTCTAATGACTGCTAGGGTCAACTACTAAATCAAAGGTTCCATGAGTACGCAGGGGTAAGGCTATAAAAGGCTATAAATCAAATGAAAGTAATTATTTAAATAATTGAATTTCATGCGTTCGAGTTTCACGACAGTGGCATCTTTATAATTCTTTTCCTCGGTTTGGTTTTCCCCATCAAGATCCAAATTGACGCGGCTACGTGTGAAGCAGACGTTTCGAATAAAGTGATCCCTCTTATCATTCAACTTATTATCATTTAATTCTGTTAATAACATAGCAAAGCAATAAATAAAAAATCTTATATAATACTGCTGAATATATTCAACTAAGAAATAACATACAAAAGGTGAAATTTAACCAGTTAACGCCTGACTGAACGATTTTTTAATGTTTTTTTCAACCGATATTTTAAATGTGAATTCTATGATAAAAAATATTGAGAAAAGCCATATTCATTGTAAAATTTTCACAGCTTTAACAATTTTGGAAAACTCGATCGGTACTTTCAAAATTTTGAAAAAATTTATATTAACAACGTATTATTTGTTTATTTTACAAAAAAACACGAAATTTTGAATGACAAACATTATTAATTTCACAATTTTACACAGAAGCCGTGGTTGGATTTTTATAATTTGTAGATTTTTTGTATCCATGGAAACTAATCTTGAAATCCACGTATAGACGTTTTCAAATTCAATATAGCAGCATCCCATATAGCGGCTTACACCTACAATTTTTTACTTATTTCTCTTTTTTTCTATTTTTTTTCGATATTTTTGTCAATTTACCATATTGGATCGGCGATCTAAAATTTATAAAAACTAATAACCGATACGTAATCAGTGACCCAAATAAATCTGTACATGCAAATTGATCAACGTTCATCATCAAAAGATTTTTTAAAGAAACATTGAAAAGGCTAATGTAGTAATGGCGAGAATATATACTGAACGGTAGAGCAAGTATCTCATGCCTTAGCATTCCCATTGTGCTTTGTGTTGGCGCAATCTGTATGCCACATTCGGGAGAAAAATTATCCCGAAAAGTATAACCTTTGTACCGACGGCATGGTATACTAGCGGCATCTCGATCAAGGAGCATACATTAAATATTTTTAAGGTTATACACGTTGAACGACATGGTGTGCAAACCTACACGTGAGAAAATCATTTTTGTGCTACAGTGTTTACTTTATTTATCAATGAATGATGGACCATTATTTCAAAAAATATAATTTAAATGATTTTAAGCACCTGTTTCAATGTATGCAACCTGCAGTAATCCTTTGTATCACGCGGTTACGATATTTATCCTTTCACGCGTAATAGATTTTCTCCCTCATTCGCGACGACTTCCTCGCTCCAGCATCTAGGGATAATTTTTCTCCCAAAAACGGTAGAACGACTTTACCGATAGTGGAGGGGAAAATGCTGTGCTCACAGAAGCACAGACACTCTATCGTTTCCTTTACAGTGAAAATATCGAAATAAGCAAAAAGTTATAGGTTTCAAGTCGCCATATTGGATGCTACTATTAAATTTGATAAAAATCAATACATGGATTTGAAGATTAGCTTTCATGCATACAAAAAATTCACAAATTATAAATCCAACGACGGCATCTGCGTAAAAATGTGAAATTAGTATATGTTATTCATAACTTGGGTGTGAGTTTTTTAGTAAATAAATAAATAATACTTTGTTAATATAAATCTTTTCAAAATTCTAAAAACATCGATGGAAACTTTATAAAATTTTACATCGAATATGACTTATCTCACTCAGGCGTTAATGGGTTAAAACATCTTACACATTTTATTCATACTTAACTGAGAAATATTTTTAATTTACGTTTACTATTAGTGAATATGTTATTCTATTACTACAGGGATTGTATTAGAAAACTTATCATAAGTCAATACTAGTAATTGGTAACATTTTACTTTAGAAAAGCTATGCATTAAATAGATTAATGTACAAGTATAACAATACAAATATTTTAAGCTTTATTGGAATAAACTAAGATAAACTTTTTTTAATTTCTTACCTGTAACCTGTAATTTGGATCTTGTGTAGCAGCATGAGCTGCTAAGAAGGGATCATAGTACACACTGAAAAGTAAAAAACAGGAGTTGAATTAATGAAATCAGAAAGTTTATATATTTTACTATATTATATAGTTGTTTTGAGCCGTGCTGGAATTTGGCCCCCCCTCACCTCTCCTCGTCACCCCTCGTCCCCCCTCATTAGCCTCCTCGGCCCCCCCTCAAAAGAACCAAGAAACGTTTCAAAAGTTTGGCTATTTTTATGCATTTTGCCCCCCCCCCGTCCCCCCCTCATCTGCCACCACCCCCTCAGCACCCCCTCAGCCCGTTCTCAGTGCCCCCTCAGGAGAAGGTGCTAGGTAAATGGTCAGCTTCATGGGTCGAGGAGTGTGTGAAGGGTGGTGGTTAATAACTGTAGTAATAAGTGGACGGTATAGGGATAGGTTGAGTAATGGTCGCGATTGAAGTCATAAGTGAAAGGTTTGGTTGTGAAAGTTATGGTTAGTATCATAACCGGAATGTGTAGATTATAATTGAAGCAGGAAGACACGACCAGAGATAAGCATAATCAGAAAGTCATAGGTGTAAGAGATTGGTAGAGATTATGTGTAGAGGGTGGAGATCACGATTGTATTCATAAGTGGACGTTGTAAGGATAGTTGGAGAAGAACGAGATGATTGAATGCAATAGATGGATGGTGGAGGTTCTCGGTATAAGGTAGATTTGCAGAGCTAGAAATGGCAGATGTTTAGTGGAGGTCATAGGTGTATGTGATTGGTGAATGTTAGAAGTCATAATTAGTGGTATTAGTGGGACGCTGGCGATCATGATTAAAAGCGATATGTGGAGGGTGCAAGTGTTGGTGAAGGAAAACGGTAGACTTTATGGGTATAGATGAAAAGTGTAGGATAACGGGTTGATGGGAAGTTCATGGCTAGATGTGATAGATGGAGGCTAAAAACAAGGGTGATAGGTGAAGGTCAGAAGTCATGGGTGACACTAATGGTGGGCGTTATAAGGAAAAGGTGGAGTATCGAAGTCATGATTGGAGTCATAAGTCGAAGGGGAAAGTGACACGTGGAGTAGAAGAACTGGATTGCAGATAACAGATGGACAGTGAAGGTGCTAATTAGTCAGTACGCTTCATAGGTCGACATTATAGGTGATGCGGTTTGAGGTTACGAGTAAAGATGCTAAGTGATGCGTGGAATTCATGTGTGGAGGTGATAGGTGTAGGCAGAAAGTGTGAACGTGTGTTCAGATTATGCGTAAAAAGTGGTGGTGGTCATGACCGTTGTTATAGGTGGCAAGTGTAGGAGATAGATGGAGTGTAGAGGTCACGATTGAAGTCATAAGTGAAAAGTATAAGTGACAGGGAGAGAATGAGGATATAATTGCAGGCATAAGTGGACGGTGTAGGAAGAAGGTGAATTATGAAAGTTATGGTTACGATCATAAGTGGAATGTATAGATTATAATTGGAGTCGGAAGATATGATCAGAGATAGTGATAAGTGTAATCAGAAAGTCATAGACGTAGGAGATAGGTAGAGATTATGTGTAGAGGGTGGAGATCGCGATTGTATTTATAAATGGACGTTGTAGGGATAGCTGCAGAAGAAGGACATGATTGAATGCAATAGATGGATGATAGAGGTGCTCGGTATAAGGTAGATTTCAGGGCTAGAAATGGCAGGTGTTGAGTAGAGGCCGTGTAGGATAATAAATTGTTCGGAAGTTCATGGCTCGATGTGATAGATGGAGGCTCAAAATCATGGGTGATGGGGAAAGTGACACGCGGAGTAGGAGAACTGGATTGCCAGTAACAGATGGACTGTGGAGGTGATAGGTGTAGGCAGAAAGTGTGAACATATTTGCAGATTATGCGTAAAGGGTGGTGGTTACGACTGTAGCAGTGGAGTGTATGTGGTTCACGTAGATAGTGTAGGAGATAGGTGGAGTGTGGAAGACATGATTGGAGTTATAAGTGGAAGGTATAAGTGACAAGTAGAAAACGTGGTCATAATTCCAGGGAATAGGTGTTCGTTAGAAGCTACGAGTGAAGGTGGTAAGTGGTGGTGAAAGTTATGGGTGAAAGTTATAAGTGGTAGGTCAATTAGCTAGAAGGACGGTGAACTTTATGGGACGAGATAGAAATTGGAGGTAACAGGAGAATAAGAAGGTCATAGGTCGAGATATAGGTAAAGATTAAAATATTCAGGGGTCGAGGGTCGAGGGTCAAGGTTGTAGATTATCGGTAGTGGATATAAATTAATGGTGAAGGTGACAGGTAGTTGGTAGACTTAATGGTTGGAAATGATCGTTAACAGGTGGTTTAGAGCTGGAAATGACAGATGTTTAGGCGAAGCTATGGGTGTAGGTAATTGGTCAATGTTAGGAATCATGATTAGACGTAGTAGTGGGAGGCTAGAGGTCGTGATTGGAGGCGATAGATGGAAGGTGGAAATGATAGGTGGAGAGTCAAGAAGATAAGGTTGGTGTAATAAGTGGAGTGTTACGTAATAAATTGGGGTGATAGGTGGAGAACATACGCAGAGAATAATAGTTTTAGTTGAAAGTCATAGGTAAAGGATAGATTTTATGATTTAATCGGCCTCATGGGTCGAGATTATAAGTGATATGAGTGAGGTGCTAATAGCTGAGAGACGGTGGAGTTTATGGGTAGATATAGGTGGATGAAAAGGTCATGGGTCAAGGTGATAGGTAAAGGTTTGAAGTCTTGAGTAGAGCTGATACATAGGGGTTGTGTGTGGACGCTGGAGGAAAAAACTAGAATCGAAGTGTCGAGGATTTAGATGATCGGTGGTAGATAAAGGTTGAATGGTGAAGATGACAGGTAGTTAATAGACTTCATGGTTAGAGATCATCATGGAGAAGATAGGGAGAGGTAGCAGACGGAGGGTGGAGCTGATGGGTGAGCTATTTTTATAATAACATTTTTCAGTATCATTTATATACCATGAATTTTCTGGCAGTAGGCAAATTTTAAGAATTATTATTGTTCTAACAGTCAATAAAATATGCATATATTTAAAAATTGAGATTTGAAAATCTAAAAGTTTAAAATCAATTCTTGAAATTGTTGCTGTAAATTATTTTTGTACATTACCAAAATAACAACTGAAATAATGGGGGTTGGCGAGCGAAGTGAGCAGGGGGTACCTATAAGGTTAACATATTTCCTAAGCTATCTTTAAAATGGTTCTTGCCGTGGCCCTAAGTTATCCTCTAGAAAATTTCGTGTAGCGATATGACTGAAAAAATTAACGAGCAGTTAAACAGGTATTGTAGCATTTATGCCAAGGTCAGCTCGCTCGCTCGCTCTCTCTCTCTCTCTCTCTCTCTCTCTCTCTCTCTCTCTCTTTCTCTTTCTCTCTCTCTCTCTCTCTCTCTTTCTCTTTCTCTCTCTCTCTCTCTGTCTCTCTCTCTCTCTCTCTCTCACTATCCCTGTGGCAACTTTTCGAACAGATAGGCAACTGAAGATAGCAATGATTTTAACGTACATCTTTGACTGGACCTGTGAACGAAACTATGCTACGATTTATAACTAACCTTCATCGAAGGAAGCAAATATCCTACAGTAAACCTAAGGGGTCATTCATTTTCGCATTCGCTCTAAACCGGCTTTCTTTTTAAAACTTATAATTTATAAGCTGCGGAGGCGTGCGTACGATTTTTGGTTCAGGTAAGCGGCGGAGAAAAACGAAAATTCCGAGGGAAATTCTCAAGTAAACCTTGAAATGTCATTTCGCTTGTTGCTGTCAACTAAAGCAGTCTATTTCGCAACAGAGTAAATTATAAAGTTTTAGTTTGCTTTTCAAGATGCCTGAATCACGTGCAAAAACTGAAATCGTTCTCATCGAACACATTCAAGCGGAACTTTGTGGTAGAAAACTACTATCTTTAAGTGAGGTGCTACACTGCATGTTTTACTATATGCGTAATTGTAACCAAATGCGTCGAGAAGCAGCAATGACAGTTATTAAAAAAGTGGTTCTGTTTTGGAAACGTGTGGGCACTCCGACAATTGCGAAATACTCAATTCCAAAACTAGATAAACTTCACATGAATCACACATCAGTAATAAGATTTATGAAATATCGACAAGGTTCAGTTGCTCAAACAGTGAAACAAAGCAAATTCGTGTGCAAACTCGATGATCTTTTTGATATCCCGCATTTATCCGAGACCAGCAAATTGACGGATAAAGAAGCGCTTAAATTTTTGGCTGCTCAAAGGAAAATAGAAGCAGAAACCTGAAATCTCTTATTGATACCGCCGCGGTAAAAGGACCCAGAAAAAACGAAAATCGTGAGTAATATTCAATTTGCTGTAACATGCACATAACTGCTTAATCCTTAAAAGGAATATGCAACACAATGTATTTTAAAATGTAAAAAGAATATTAAGAATGCTTGATGTATAACGCAAAGTGCATATAAGAAAAAACGTATACGTTTAGCTCTCTTCAGCGCTGAAATACACAATATTTTACAGCAGTAACAATTTATTTTATGTATAGCATATTGTCAAAAAATCGATGTACAAATTGTATCGTTTTGCACAAAAGACAGTCAATAGTATACGCATTTTCGTACATACACGCGCGATCGACGTGTAGGGATCGTGCTGCATATACAAAAATACTAATTCTAGTTTACAGTCCGTTGCTGCAGAGACATACAGAGAGTTTGAATTAGAGTATTTAACAATTAAACAATATCTTTTTAACGACGTTATACTCTCTAGGAATGTAACGAAAATCTGAATTCTCACACAACGCACGAGAAGCACGAAAAAGTTACTATTTTTGGCTCATTTTAGAACGGAACTGTATAACATTTTGCAGCATCAACAATTTCCGTTTTATGTCCGAGGCTGCAGAAAGACAGCGTATTTTGTTACATAGTCTCCAGCTAAAGAGAGCCAAAATTATGAGCGTTTTTCGCCGCATGCCGCTTATGCGTAGTAGACCAAGCGAGCAATTGTATTTTTGGTACATTTCTAGAGAGTCTAACGTCGTTTAAAAGCGACATTATTGAAATGCAAAATACTTTGACAGTTTCTTCAGCATCGGATATTAAATGCAAATTGTTAATGCTGCAAAATTTTATATAGTTTGGCGCTAAACAGCCAAAAGTATGAGTACATTACTGTACATGTGGCCATTGCACGTGCAATATCCAAAATGCTGATACTTGTAACTCCATTTAGCGCTAAACTATACAATATTTTGCAGTATTAACACTTCGTATGTCCAGTTTGATGCCGCAGAAACAGTCAGAGTATTTTGCATTTCAACAATTTCTATTTTTAACGACGTCATACACTCTAGAAATGTACCAAAAATACAAATTCTCGCTTGGTCTACTAGGAGATGCATGTGGCGGTCGCGCGTGCATGCTCGAAAATGCTACTACTTTTAATTCTTTTTAGAGCGAAACTATACAACATTTTGAAATATCACCAATTCGCATTTTATATCCAACGCTGCAGAAACAGAGTATTTTGTTGCATAGTTTCGAGCTAAACAGAGCCAAAAGTATGAGTATTTTCGTATATTTGCACGCTCGATCGCCGTATGCCAAGCAAGAAAATGTATTTTTGGTAGAGTTATACATTCGTAAAGTGTATAACGTTCTTAAAAATACATTATTTAATTGTAAAATACTCTGTCTGTTTCTGCAGCAACGGACATTAGACGCGAATTGTTAATACTGCAAAATATTGTATAGTTCGGCACTAAAGTAGGCCAAAAGTACTTTCGTATATACACGGCGATTGCACGTGCATGTAAGAAAATGCTCATACTTTTGGCTTGATTTAGCGCGAAACTACACAACATTTTGCAGTATCAATAATTCGCGTTTAATGTCCTACATTGCAGAAACAAACAGAATATTTTACATGTAAACATTGTCTTTCTTTAACGACTTTATGCGCTCTAAAAAGATGCTATAGAGAAATAAACTATGTATTTGTATTTTTTTTTTTTTCAAGTAGCTTCTGTTTCCGTTGACAAGTCTTTTAATGTCTATTTAAACTTGCTAGATTTCATGCCTCCTAAAGACGATCTGGCAAGTTTTAATGAAGCATTTGATTGTCTTGACGGCGATGAGACAGACGAAGATTTTCTCGTACCGGAGCACTGCATCGAGCCCATGAAGAGGAAAATTATTGACGACGACTTAGTCGTAACTCTCGATCATGAGGTGTTAGCGACAGAAATGCTGCGAGAATCTTAGCAGCTTTTACTCACAGCCTCAGCCTTCATATGGACGAATTGCCTTTGACAGAGAATCAATTCGTCAATTCCGGCTGAGGAAGAGAGAAAAAGTTGCTGCGGATATTAAAGCAGATTTTGCAGCTAATCATTTGTCAAGTATGTTCATTCACTGGGAAGGCAAGTTATTTGCGGACCCAGAGAACAAAAACAAAATACCGATAGGCTTCCAGCCGCAGTAACGGAAGACGGTATTAGGCAGCTGCTCGGTATTCCAAAAATGGAACGCTCAACAGGCAACGAGCAAGCTAATACCGTGGTAAAATTACTACGTCGATGGAAAATCGAGAATGAAGTTTGTGGCATAGTGTTTAATACTACAGCATCGAATACTGGCCTCTTAAACGGAGTTTACGGCCTAATTGAAAATAAATTAGGACGCAACCTTTTGAATTCAGCTCGTAGACACCATATCTATGAGCTAATGATAAAAGCTGCGTTTGAACCGGCTGATACTGCTACAACTTCAGGTTCGGATGTTGAAATTTTTAATTGATTTCAACAAGTATGGGAAAATATTGAAAAATCCAACTTCGAATCCGGGCTGCAAGACGACTTTGTCTTTCAACATCTCAAAGACGTAAAATAAGACATGCTCGCTTGTGCGAAGCAGCAGTCGCAAGTAATTTTTATATTAAATAATTTATTAATTAATATAAAGCAAAAAATTAATTAACGTTTTTGAATCATTTGTAAGGGTTCTTTTCCAAAAAATGATTGCAAGGAATTCTAGGAGCTCGTGACGATGTTTCTCGAAGTAAGTGATGCAACAGTATGCTTTAGAGGTCTTGGATCAATCCTCCATTCACGGTGGATGTTCAAAGCCATCCATACACTCAAGATTTTCCCTTTTATTTGTTTAGTTACCAAAAGGCATGGTTCACTACCAATATCCCGCAGATCGCTCCAAGAGCTGACTTAGAGTTTTTGACAAATTTTCAAAAATGTACGGTGATCAAGAAGAAAATAGCCGAAGCTGTTATTAAGAAAATGGAAGGGCATTTGTGGTATTTGGGCGGAGAGCTGATTGCATTAGCACTTTTTATGAGATGGTGTCAAATGAGGTTAAGCAAGCCATCCGCAATGCAATTAACTCTTTTCCCAAAAAAACCTCCAGTTTTTCTAGAAAAGCTGATAAAGCTTTATTACTGGCAATAGACGATCTAAATTTAGATCAATTTGCCAGTAATCAAACTACAGTTTTTCAATAAATTAAAGTTGAAGGCTGATTTTCTAAAGATCAGTCCCGAATTATGGGAGGAAAGAGAAGATTTCTTAGAAGCGAAGCAGGTTGTTCATTCGCTTCAGGTTGCGATTGCGCAGAAAGAGGTATGCAACTTGCTTTGCAATACAATACTATATTAAGCTAAAACGAACACAGCAAACAGAACATTATGCAAATAGTTAAAAAACACCCGGAATTTTTTAAAGACTGTAGTTTTTTGTATGTATTTTTGTGAAAAAATTTTTTCATGAAAAAAGACTTTCACCACCATATTCTACGGACAATTAGATATGAAAAAGTGAATAAAAAAATATCGACATATTCATCATTTTAACTCAACTATAACCCCTTAAGACACTATTCAGGAGGAAAAGCCGGTAAAGAAGGCCGACAATTCTTCTGTAAGAAAAGCGGAAAGTAAGCTGCTAGGGGCTGAAGCGATGGATGCTTCTTCCAAACTTGGCCCATCCAATGGTAAAACTTCCCCTAGAAAGGGAAAAGCGACCAAACGGATCCGATCAAGGGAGAGGGAGGCAAACACCGCGAAAAAGCCCAAATCATCGTCAAGCTTCCAATCGTCTGAAGAGTTTCAGATCGCCATTATAGACCGATCAAATCCAGATGGGAGGATGAGCACAGACAGGTGACTGGAGGTATAGACGAGGATTTTGAAAGCCATAGCGGAAAGGTCAGAGGGGAGACGAGGAGATGAGTTTCGACGGGGCTGGCTGGCAGAATGGTGTCAAGGTAGTCGACTGCAGCAACAGGAAGTTGGAAGACTTCTTAAAGCGAATAATCGGCAGCTGTGATGAACTCCCCAATACCAAGAAACGGCAAAAAAAAACAAAAAAAAAACAAAACAAAATAACAAGAAAACAAAGCTACAAGTGGTGCAAATGGTGGTGCAAAGTGATACAAATGCTGAAAAGTAGAACCATCAACCACAGGGAGGAGTTATAGCCGTTCTTCTACAGTTAATAGTGATCAATAAAGTCATAGAAACGCTGCTGAAACACTAGGAGAATTAACCTTCATCTCAGTTTACTGGGAATTTTTATAAACAGCTTTTTGGGCTCTGCGATCTCGAGATAATTTACTGATATTGTTATGTATGATCTGGAGACGGAGTGCATCTCAAAGTTATCTGTTAAACCTGTTTTCTTTTATCGTTACGTGGATGACATTATTACATGCATCCCAAAAGTAAAAATAAATTAAGTACTGGACACCTTTAATTCGTACAATAATAGGTTACAGTTCATACATGAAACTGAAAATAATAAAAAGCAGGGAAATTAATTACTGATTGGTACATAAAACCTACATTCTCTGGCAGAGTTTTAAGTTTTAATCACAACATCCAGATTGCCAAAAAATTACCGTAGTGTATAGTTTAGTAGATAGACCGATTAAATTATCGAATACATGAGAAAAATATAAATATCATAAAAAATCTTCTAGTTGACACTAATTACCCTGTTGACTTTATTAATAGATATCTTAGTAAGTGACTGTTTTTCGTCGTCAGAATATAACTCTTCAGAAGTAATTTCTGTAGATATAAATTATATACATTTTCCAATTTATAATATTCATTTTAATAGCAACCGAGAATTTAAATTTAAGTATTACATGTTATTTCCGCATATTTTGGCTACGTGGTTTCGCTACATTTAAATTATTCCCTACAAATAAATTATACACATACATACTGTATATCTGCTGCGCAGATACACTATTTAAAAATATTTACGATCATACATTAAGACGGTCGGTCGATCCCGACCGATACCTGGGATTTTCCCCAACTTCTCTAATCGTCCCCGATCTGCATTAGTGCACAGTTCCCTATTTAACAACCTTCTGTCCCCTGATTTTCCCCGAGCAGCGTACAATTGCTCACCTTTTACAACCTTTCGTGTCTGCCCCAAAATCATCCTCACTGACCAACGCACTCTCCAGTTCCCTCAAATTTCCACCAATGTAAAATCGAATCTCCTTCTTGAGTCTCCTCCTACACCTCTCTCTTAAAACTTCCGAAGCTAATGTGCTGAGGACTAACTCAAAAGCCGGCAGATACAACTTGACCGCCACGCAAACAACAAGCCATTTCTCACTTACTTTAAATATAAGTGTTAAATGTTAAGCAGTTGTGTGTCCATTTTATTTGTCTTCCATACTGTGAGTAGCTACACAAAATAACTTGGCGCGTAGTATCGAGGAAATCTCACTCCTCAACAACTGTCTGCAAGAAAATCGACAGGACAATCGATACGTCGTGAGAATAACGTACAACAGAATACAGTTGGTTTACCATATGTGAACAGATTTTATGAACAAACGTAGCATTCGTTATAACGTAAAGGTATTACAGCTATCCCGAAAATACACAACAATATCTGTAATATCATTGTAAAAGGGAAAGATAAGAAAGAAAATCACTTGAAAATAACGATGAACGTATATTGGACAAACTAAAAAATCAAAGAACAACGTAATTTTTGACCATAGTAAGAATCTTGACCACGCGTTCAAGTTTAATAATTTTAAAATAAAAGACAGAGAAAAGAATTTAAATAAAAGACTAATCTCTGAAATGCGACATATACAAATGGAGGAGAACAGTGTTAATAAGAGAGAGTATACATACAAGCTCAATAACGTGTATACACACTTTTTCCAGCTGAAAAGTAGAAACGAACTATAAACCTATCTAATGTACTGATATATACAAATCCCACATGATATCACTTGTAAACAAACCGCTTAAACGTCTGTGATCATTTTCGCAACATAAAAGCGTGAACTATCGACTACTTGCTTACTTCCATAACAGTAGTCGATTAAGTCACAAAAACAACAGTGTTGTCAATCAGCTCCTCTTCCTCGGTCCGTAATCGACCAAGGAAAGGATTTTCAAAATGTACACAGTACGCAGTTGCTCCATGTAAGTCTCACGATAAATAGTCTTATATGAGGAAATCTACGGAAAGTTGGATATTTTTGGCCAAAAAATGGGAAGTGAGTAATTTTGAGGGCCCACTAACTGGACGAGGTTTTTTGCACTCGTTAGGACATATAAAAAAAGAAAACTCGCCGAAATACATCGGCGCCCTATGCCAATAAAAAGTTATGGTCCAAAAACTGAAAAAAATACGCTAATTTGTGCGCATTTTTTTCATTCTCTTAAAAGTTTAAGAGCAGGCCTTATGTTAAATAAAATTTCCAATCAATTAAAACAAAGTGCTTGAAAAGGCCTTTCATTTCGGTATAAATTTGTCTAAATCGGATGCACTGATCAAAATATTGGTATTTATAAGACGAAGAACTTCCGTTGAGGATGTTACGAAAATAGTTGATTTCTTTTTTTCTTAAAATCCTTCTACTTTTGATCCAAGCATCCATTTTCAACTTTCAATAGTCAAATTAAAGGTCTTTTTTGTACTTTTTAATTACTGGACGCGCTTTTTCTTTTCGCTCATGATTAGCTATATATATGCGTTTCAAAAAGATCATTTTTTGAAAGCATACATATAGCACATTACGTGCTAAGTACACGAACGCTATCCCCTCTTAAAAATTTTAATTTAAAACATTTTTTAATTAAATAAAGTCATGCATGGAATTAACATGTATAGTTATAGTTATATTATCATGTGTAACATTGTTTTTTAATTTATTAATTTATTTATATTTTTATTTACGCTACAAGTTGTCATGATGCGCGTTCGTATTAGACATATGAGTAAAGGCTCCAACTTGCAACATTCATATCAATACTATTTAAATAATAAATTTATGAAAATAAATGCTCGAATGTGATTCTTTGATTAAGAAACTATGTCAAACGCAAAAAACCCAGTTGCGATTCATTTATTTTAATTCCAAAAACATCGTTGCAAGATTGAGAAACAACACAGCGCGCGCGCGAATTGAGTCGACAGCCACGGCTAAGCTTGCCCCCGGAGACGAGATTATATATCTCGCTTTATATATAAACTTCTCAAATATGTACGAAATAGACATTGCACATGCCGAATATTTTCTTTTGAGGCACTTTTGCCATGTAAATTTGTGTCGTACATGATCGTTAGTTCATCAGCTTTCGACTCATGTATAGCTTTTAGAATGAATCATTAATTAACATTGTAAAAATAGCAACAAAAGCGTTCAAGTCTTGCGGCCAGCATATTTGTATGCGAGTTATTTTCCTTCCCGGGGCTTGTCATTAGCAACAAACCATTATCTATGTTTAATTAAGCATCGATAAACATTCGTATGTTATTAGTTTTGCGAGAATTAATTGGTTATGGCGACAAAACATGTAAATTAAGTTTTCACGTACATTAGTATATCTATAGCAATACTGGCGCTCGGGCGAGTGGAGGGAGTAACTCACGGCTTCAGCATCGGAGCAGTTCCGCTCACCTGTATAAAAAAGCGCGTCATTCCGGGAAGAGCATTCATTCTTCCTCTGAAGCTGGAGCTAGAAGGAGCAATAAGTCTCCTAGCTAGCGGAAGCATACAGGGAGTGCTGGCGATCCGGACAGCCCTAGATGCGGAGCATTAAGTCTCCCACATGGGAATCCGATTAAATGCGATGTAACAGCTAACAGCCTTCTGTTATGTATGAGGCGATAATTTTATTTTTTCAATAAAAAACAAAGTTTTTTTAGAAAAATTTTAAAGTTTTTCCCTAAGTCCCTTTACATAGTGAGATGCAAAAGTTCTGCACTAAGTCAGACTGAACGCTTGCATATCCTTTACTATGCGCTGGACTACCTTTAGACTCAATCGTGGTCTAAGAGGGAAAAGGCGATTTTTAAAAATAAGATTAATAATAAAGAAATTAAATAAACTCTAGTGAGACGCAAACACATAGTATTGCGTCTATGTTAAGCGCTCACGCCTTTTTGCCTCCTGAATACCACAAGATCCAGTGTGTAATCTCGGGTGGAAAGGGATTTAAAATCAAGAATAAATTTTATTTTTTCAGCTCAATTGCTCTTTACCGGGCATTGTGTCTTGCTAAAGAACAATTTTCAGTACATGAGGATCAAGTTGACGTCCAAAACTAAAGTCTTCATCTACTCAAAAAGTTTTATGAGTACAGGAGCAAAGTGCATTACGTCACGTATATAATTTGTCATTTGTTGTTAAATGTGTACATTGCAATATGTCATTGTACACATAAGTAACTAATTAATATAATTCAATTTTAATTTATCCGCTATCTACGTTGAATTGTTCGCCCGGTATCCAGGACCATGTACATTTTAAATATTTTTTGAGTAAATTCTCTTTTCTATTTTCCGCCTCTTTTCATTCTCCGTTGCGCGGAGGCGGGAGCGTTTCATACGTAATAAATTTGAACTCAAACTAATCAGTACAAAAGTAGAAGAAACGAGCTTTAATTTAAGCTATCAAACTTTGAAAACGCACGACTGGATCAAAAGTTAATAGCATTTGAAGAGAGGGAAAAATCTCTGGATTTTACAAAATCCAGTGTTTTCATGGAGAAAAACCAAATTTGTCTTTTTCTAAATCCTCGTACCTTCCGATCCAACAACCGTTTTCAAAGTTTAACTCAAATAAAAAGTTAAAGTTAAAATTTAAAGTTATTAAGTTTAGCTTAAATAAAAGCTCTCATCTTCAACTTTTTTTCTAAATTATCTAAAGTTTTTCAAAAGCAGTTTGTTGCTTTGACTTCCATGAAAATGGTCTCTCATGTTCTAATAATATGGTTAAAGATTTAGCAATTTGTGATAATTTTTTAATAAATCTTCTATCATAATTAACAAACTCTAGAAATTGTTGAATACCTGTTCTATCCTTAAGACTTGCAAATTTTTTAACCGCTTCAATTTTTTTTATCAGGTCTTATTCCTTCTTTAATTATTACATGTCCAAAAATGTAACTTCTGTTTTTGAAAATTCACATTTTTCTAGTTCAATTTTTAACTGTGCATGTGCTAATGCTTGAGCTATTAAATCAAATCTTTCATTCATTTCTTCAATTGAATCTCCAAAAATTATTATGTCATCAATGTACGTGAAACATATTTTATTTATATAATTACTTAATACCTTATTTATAATTCGTTGAAATGTTCGAGCTGAGTTATTCAAACCAAAAGGTAAAACTACAAATTCAAATCTTCCTAATGAATTTAACACTAAATGCTGTTTTAGAAATATTCGAAGATCTCATTGGAACCTGGTGAAACCCCAATTTAAGTCTATAACATTTTTTATTCCCTACTAAATCTAATATTTCAGTAATATTTGGCAATAAATAAGGATCTGCTACAGTTACTGAATTTAATTTTCTATAATCTATTACTAACCTATATCTTTTTTCTCCTTCAGCTGTTTTTTGGGAACCACAAATGCTGGTGCATTATATAGACTTTGTCTCCATGACCGCTTTAACATAAATAAGCTTATCATTAGTTGAATTAATCTCATGCTGCTATACAGTGTACTTTCTCAAATTATCTCCTTCTGCCCAAAAAAATTCTGATGTCTATTTAACATATGTTCTATTCTTTCATCAATTATACTATCCCTATTTCTAAATTTTAATTTCTCATGCAATATTTCCTTACGATTTACATTCTCTATTTTTTTCACTACTTTTTTCTTCAAAAATATCCCTAGATTCTATATTTAAAATGTTAGCTTCATTAACAGTTAATTCTGTTACTATATGCTCTTTAGCAAAATTTTCAACATCAAATGAAGTATAATTATGTTCATTTCCCTGAAAAATTAATCTTTTATCTGATTCTGATAAAATTCCCTCATCTTCCTTCACTGTTGTTAAAACTTGTTTGTAATCATATCCCTTAATAAATTCATCTTCAAAATTATTCCCTTTTACATTTACTTGAGATCTTATGTCTTCATCAGAAACTAATTTTTGCCAATTTAATTTTACTCTAATTGCTCTTGTGACATATCTTTATTATTTATATCATTAATTTCTACAACTTTATGTAATACAATAGTAATATCTGCAAAGAATTTTTCTGACGCGTATTCGTTTACATTTAATTTAGCGATATTTTCTATTATTCTTTGTTTATCATCTGTACTTTCAACAATTTGTTCAGTTTTTTCAACATTCTCTACAGTATTTACATTTCTTTTAGAATTACTTTCAAGACAAAATTTTTCATTTTCACGCGTAATATCCTTCAAAATTCTACTTAAAAAATCCTTCTGACCTTTACCTTCTGCATGTTTACTA
Source organism: Philotrypesis tridentata (assembly GCA_018906965.1). Lineage (NCBI taxonomy): Eukaryota > Metazoa > Arthropoda > Insecta > Hymenoptera > Pteromalidae > Philotrypesis > Philotrypesis tridentata. Next base: position 37,552 of record JACCIB010000729.1, on the reverse strand, counting down.
TTCTCATCAGCCTCCTGCATGTTATAGACATTTTGAACAATATTTCTTCGCAACCTAAATTTAACATTATTAATTTCTAAACCTAATAGTAATTTATTTTCCCTTAACAATTTAATTCCTAATATTCCATCGTAAGAAATTGCAAATTCGCTTGGTGCTGCATGAAATTCAAAGTTTCTGTATTTATTGGTAAATTAAATACACCCAAAGTTTTGATATTTTTATCCACAATACCATATAAAAAAACCTGTCTATTTTGTAATTGAATATTGGATGGAACTTTATCTACTTTAATTATATTTATATGTGCTCCTCTATTAACTAGCAAATTACTTTTTTTAGCGTAAATTGATTTATAATTTCTGTATACTCTAATAAAATCTCTAATTTTAAATGATAAATTTCAAATTGAACATCTATTATTTCATCATGATTATTTTTATCATTTATCTCTCTATAATGGCTATTCCATCCCCCACAGTTTTCATTGAGTGATTTATTCTTATTACTTCTCGTCCTCTTAAGGGGTTATATGACAGGGTTAAAACCTGGAAAAAAAAGAAAAATTATTAGTGCTGTAAAAAATAAATATATGTAGGTGCTCTAAAAACTACATTTTTCATTTGAAATCTAAGTATTATACATCACTTTTATGCATAAATAATATGCATAAGGTGAGTATAACATTTAAAAACAATTAAAGATATTTGCTTACCAAAAATCATGATTTTCATCACTTTTGTTTGCTTGCCGCATGTTTCTGCTGGAACCGTACCATCAATCCGGATGAATGAAAGTGCCAAATCTTCCTTATGAGTCTAATCTCAGACTAAGCGGAACAGATTCCTGAAAAACGCAAAATTAATATAATTAATTAAACATATATTCACAATATTAGTAAGTATAGTGAATGTTACATATGTAAACATACGTAACATTCACTTTGAACTTATCTTTGCCAATTCTGCTCCGCTCAGTTTGTGACCATACTCATAAGGAAGGTTTTCCAATTTGGTTCATCAGGATTGATGGTACGGTTCCTTCAGAAAGCTGCGGCAAGTGCACAAAAGGCATGAAAAAACTAAATTTGAGTAAAAGGCATTTAAAGTTTATAATGTAAATCATACAAATGAACTCAGCTATACTTAAAGAAACTATCTGGCATACCTTGATTTGCTTCTGGTACTCAAATATATATACAATAAAGTATATTTGGTGGTACGCGCATATCATACTGTGTGATAATAGTCTTTAGAAGCTGAAAATAAAATAAAATTTTTCGTTACTTATGCATAATCAAGTTAAGCTTATGAATTACAGTTACACGCAATACTTACAATTATTAAATACACTTCAAGTTGTTGAAAAGCATGCAAAACAATAATCCAGATAGTTAATATAAACTCCCATCTTGCTGGCTTGTACCCGTATACCTAAAAGCAAAAATAAACTAACAAAGAAAAAGCTCATTATGGACACAATTATTACTAATTAATTTCCAATACTTATCTGAATAATTCTTGTACTCTGAAGAAACTCTTGCACTTTTACAACACCATTGAGGTTATAAGCATTGTTACAGCAGCTAGCAGACTAACTGCACTGATCTAGTGTCTTGGATGAAAAACAGCTGTTTGGCTGCTTTCTGCTGCTTTACAGAAAATTCTACTATACCGATCAAACAGTAATCTTCATTCTCGACCGGACGCTGTGAGGCACAACTTGTTCGACTAGCAAATTCAAATTTGTTGAATGCCTTTACTTTAACACATTGAGTTTAGTAACATAAAATCAAACATAGAAAAATTAATTTTACGGATTTTATTATATTTTACGGAAATGAATTAATAAATCTTGAGAAAAAAACGGTTTGTAAAACGGTTTTGAAGTCGTATTTTCAGTAAGATTTCTCATGAAATTACTCTTTAAAAAGTGTGGTAGAACAATCCTTTCCACAAGTGTGGCCTAATTAAAATATTTAAAATTCATGATTTTTCAAAAATTTACTTGAAACAGATTTATCAGTTTTTTGTCCATATCTTCGAGGCAAATGTTTTTAGCAAAAAACGGCTTTCAGGACCACATTCTACGGACTGTTAACTGTGAAAAAAGGGAATAAAAAAAAATTGATATTTTCATAATTCTAACCCTATCATAACCCCTTAACTCGAGAAGTCTCTACTCGTTTCTCAAATTTTTCGCTTGTTGATTTTGCAATTTAAAACATTCATTTGCTGTATGATTCCTATTTTTACAAAATGAAAAAAATTTACTTGAACTAGCCTCTAATTTTTTAATTTGTGGGTAATTTCGTACTATATGTTCACCTTCACTACAATAACTACAGTTCTCATTTGTACCATTAGCAATATTTTCTAAATTCTTTAATTTTTTACAATCTAGAACAAGGTGTCACCGAACTCCACAATATTCACAAACTACCTGCTTTAAATTTAAATTTTGAAAATTTTTAATTTGATTGTTACTATTGTTAAATACTCCATAAGTACCAGACCTACCTGTATTGTTAAAATTTCAAAATCTATCATTACTTTTACTAGCATTTTGTAGATTGCTAATAAATTGAGCACAAAATTTACCTGTATGACCTCTTTGATTACATATCTGACATTTACTATCTTGTTGCAATAATTTATATCTATTTTGTGCAACTAATATTTTAACTAATTCACAGTTTGTATTGCCATGACCTTCAGTATTGCAAATCGTACATACCATTAATCCCCTCATTGAATCTCTAGCTGCTGGATAGAATTGAATAGCATGTCCAAATTGATTGCTTCTCTTACACCAAACTTGCGAACATGATTTTATAGTATGTCCCTGATTATTACAAAATTTACCTCAATAGTTTTCATATTTTTATCAAATTTAATAGGATCATGTGGAGTTTCTTTACATTTCCAACAACCTTCATACTCTGCAATAAATGGACATTGACCTACTACATGACCCATAATTTGACAATATTGATAATGATAACCTTTGCCGCCTCTATTCATTTTACACGCATCAATAGAATGCCCTCTATTATTACAAAATCTACAAATTAACTCAATTTTATTTTTAACTGCTCTACGATTATCTGAAAAGTGATCTCTATTTTTACAATATACGCAAGCTGCTTTATCATAAAATAATGCTTCATGATCATAAGCCTGGCAAATTTGACATACCAATACAGCAGCACTTATATTTCTCTGATTTATAAAATTACACAATATGTTATTTGAGTTTCTACTTATTGTTATTCTTTTGTTAAACTTTTGTTTCTACTTATTGTATTTCTTTTGTTAAATTTTGATTCTAAATTTATAGTTTTTCTAATGGCATTTACCAAAGTTTCTACATCTCCTAATTCAGTCCTAAACTCTTGTTTCAAACCATCCTTAAAGGCTACACAAAAGCATCATTATCAATTCTTTCTTCATAAGTCCTCTTCTCATCTCCTATTAGTGATGTAACATAAGAACTTTCTTTAATTTGCAATACTAATTCTTGGATTTATACACTTCTCCGCTTAATTTTATTTTTAAAATTGGTATCAAACTTGCTTGATCAGCATTAGATAATATAGTTTTTGCATGTTTTAATTTTTCGATGTACTCATTAATTGATATACTTTTTCCATAAAATCCTGGAATTAAATTAGCAACATATTTTAAAGATAAACGTAATGGATCAAGAGCCATTTTAACGTTTATTAGGTCGTCAAACCAATTAAAATTATTTTTAACTCGTATATTATCCAAATTTCCTATTAGACTTGGCTCCTCTGTTATTCCTTCAATATCTAATAAAGACACATTAGATTCACTTTGCTTAAAACTATCACTTATTGTATCATAAAAAACTGTAATTTTGAATTTTGGAATTTCTGTTAATGGTGTTACCGGTGACTCGTAAACTATCTATTTCTACTAATTGTTCATACTTTTCTGGAATATTAATAATTAATTTTTTATTACTAAGATCCGCACTATTCTTTTTTATCGCGCCTGTATTTCTTAAACTTATACTTTGCTCCTGTTGTATAAAAGAGTCTGCTGTTTTGGGCGGTGAATGTAAAGTTCTTCTACATCTTGCAAATATGTTTACAAGACCTGGATTTATTAATTTATTTCCCAATGCCGGATTAGTTTTTACAAGCATTCCTAGTTAACCTCCCTGTCGGAAAATTGAGGATGTAGTAGGCAGAATCTGTCAAACTTTCTGCTCCTTGGGCAGAGTATGTGACAAATCCTGCGCAGAAATAGCAGCTATGAGACGATGGTTTTCGTCACAGAATTTGCGCAAATCCTGCTGAATCCATTAATTTGAGGGTTTATAACCTCAAATTAATCAGCAGATAAATAATGATATAATTTTAATAATAAATTAAAAAATTAGGTTAGTAATGAGTATAACAATATTAACGATTTAAAAAAAAATTATTTATTACATTTCTTTAAATAAACAAACATTTACATATTTAAAAAGATATTAACATTTCTAAACATTTATAAATATTTATAAACATTTATTACAATAATTATTATATTAATGAAATACTTAAATTATTTTTAAATAAATGTAAAATTATTTTTTGCATTTGGAAATGTTTGTAAAAACATCCGTTAAGGCAGCATTAAACTCTTGCTCAGTTATAGTTAGAGACTTTTCTCTTAGTAGGACTGTTATTGCAGATGCAAACAAAATACAATAGAAAATTTTTAAACATGTACAATTAGTAAATTGTAGAAAAATATATAATACAATATAACACTAACCTTCGAACAAAGTGCATAATTCAGTAAGGCTGAATTTATATTTATTTTTGGAGACTGCTGAGGTCTTTGTAGCAGTGAACTGCATAGCCAAGTCCTTCACGAGGAATCTTTTAGCCATTTTGACAATGGATTTGCTGATTTCAAAGTCTTTATCCGCATGCATTTTTACTTCAATATACTGAAAAGCAAATTATATTTGAATATCAATTACAACATCAGAAGCAGAGTATGGTAGTGACAGTTAGATTTATGGAATATGTTAAAATAATACTTACAATATCTTTCTTGAAAAACTTATCCAACTTGAGCTTCTCTTCCAACTCCTGAAAATGTTCATAAGATTTAATTGGAATTTTGATGTTGTAATTTTCTTCAAGATCCGATACTGGTCTTTCTAAAATCTGCTTATCGGCTTGTAGCAATTGTAAATTTTTTTTGTACATCCGGTAAGTTATCCTCTGATTCCACAGTCAGCACATGATCCTCCGTCTCAAGCCTTTTAATTTTTTCCAAACATTCTTGATAAGTATCTCCAAAAATAATGTATTGCATAAAATAAAAATGCGATAAATGCAAATAAGTATGAAGAAAATGTTTTGTAGACACTTACTTGCTCGTCCAACAGGTTCAATGCTCCACGTAGGCCAGTCTGCTGGTGCATCAACATTATTTTTTGTCAAATCTTGTATAAATAACAGGTCTTCTTCAGCGTATGGAACATTGTTACCGGGCGGTGCCAAGTATTTGGTAACATTTCTCCCTTTAGTTTGATCAAAACTAATCCATTTTGATGGAACTATATCAATGCTTTTACCAGTCTTTCGTTTCCTTCCTCTTTTAATAAATACTACAATACTGTACTTTTTTAACTATCACTCGCTCCATCATCACTACTTTCACTGGACATCTTATAAATCAGTATTATTACCTATAAGTGTGTATTATATAGGTTAATTTATTAGTATAAATAAAACATTTTTTGTCAGTATTAACTATAAATGTCAGTATTAATTGTAAGAGGTTATTTTAATAAGAAATTATGAATTTAAAATTTTTTGGTACTATTTTCAAAATTGATTATTTATTTATAAAAAACTGAAATTAATGTAAGGAATTTCGTGTATAACATTTTATTAATAATAATACTTGAAAAAGAACTTTTATAACAAAGCTACTGCAAATCGCGCACGACAGTTATATACTTTATAAAAAATATATATATATATAAGTTAATATTATGAGGTTAGATTGAGGTTATTCATTGCAGCAGACAGCTGCTAGACAGCTTACACACATCGACTATACCTATATTTACTGAATTTATGTTTTCAAATACATTTACAGAGATTAATTGTTAGTTAACTAAAATGTTACATACCTTTTTAATAATGCGTTCGATCTTCTAAAGTTACAAATGTTATACCGGTACTTTTTTAATGGTGTAATGGTACAACAAATAATCTTGTAGTTTCTTCTTTGGGAAAGTTGATTTCAAACTTAACAAGTTTTTGTTTAACACTCTCTAAAGGTAAAGATATAATTTCACTTGAAAGTTTTTTTACTTGATACATGTTCAATTCAGTTGAGTCACATGGAACTTCAAAAATAGATATTTTCTGAAATACTTTTTCACTTCTATCAAATATCTATTTTTATTACTGCAATTAAATTTCTGAATATCAGCAACAATATTGCCCTTTAAAAGAACAGTGTTATTGGGATGTTTTAATGACAGCGTCCATCCTTTGTATTTTATTTTCTGTATTTGTCCTTTCTTCTTTAGAAGTATTTCCATTTCTGGGGGTATCACAATAATTTCTTGTGTGAAATCCTTTTTTTCTTGGAGACGTCGACAGTATTGTTTCTCTTCTTTTTTTATTTATTTCAGATTTCTCTGCTTCAGTTCGTGATTGTCTTTTTAGTTGTTTTTTTTGAGCTTTATTTTTATTAATATTTTGTAATGTTTCATCTGTTAATGCTGCACGTTTTGAAGCTTCTGTTTCTCTTCTTTTTTTATTTATTTCAGATTTCTCTGCTTCAGTTCGTGATTGTCTTTTTAGTTGTTTTTTTTTGAGCTTTATTTTTATTAATATTTTGTAATGTTTCATCTGTTAATGCTGCACGTTTTAAAGCTTCTGTTTCTTTTCTTCTCTTCTTTATATCAATTTTTTCTAAATCAGGTTGCGATTGTCTCTTTATTTTTTCATTGTTTTTCTTACGATGAACAATTGTCCAATCCGTCGGTTCCAAATTAACACAACAATTTTTGATTAAATGGTTTTGATTGATTTTCTTCGTGTTCATATTTTCTTGACTGTCTATTTCCATATTAGATTTCTTATTTTGAACAATTATGGAATCCATTGGTTCCAAATCAACAAAACAATTTCAACGAAACGGTGTTAACATTTTCGTTTCAAATATAGTACACAAGTGATTTCGCATTTTTTTAATATCAAATGTTAAATTGCAATGGCATGAACCATGAACAACAGTTACTGCAAAAGCAATTGCAAAAACTCCACAATCATACATTTCTAGGAGACTCATAATCTTTTACAAAGCGCTTATTTGCCTCTCTAGCATCAAGACACGGCTTCACCGTTCCGTCTTTTTTTACTGGAGTCACCAATGGACTAATGTATTGACTGTTTGACCTTCTAATCACTTTCCAGTCTAACATCTTTTTTATCATTGCTCTAACAATTTCTCTATTGTTAATTGCAATAGGATATGGAGCAACATAAAATGTAGAATCATCTTTGATCTTGATTTTATATTCAAAATTCTTTAATAATCCTGGTTTTTTACAAAAAACCTTTTTATATCTCCAGATGAGATTTCTGAGACTGTCGATAGTTTTCGGACTTTTACAGAGGCAATTCTGAAGTTTCTCTTCTACTTCTTGCACTGTAATGTCATACAGATCTGTGCCATCTGATGACAAATTATTAATTACCAGAGACGCCTCGCATTGATTTCCATGCAACTCTGAGTAATTTTTATTGAGTTCAGAGAGAAAAGTCCGACCTGCATTTAATTCGGCTTGTTCCTCCTGACTCCAATAATCCTCAACTTCTCCAAAAGCTTCGATTGCCTCAATGCAGCGATGATTTATCTCTTCTATACTCAATGGAGAGGTTTTATAAATTAACCATTCCATATTATCTTTTGATTCTCTTAACTCCACTGTGCCCATACGAAATTTGATAGACATATCAAAACTTTCCATAGCATCAACTCCAATTATGCAATCCCTAGATAATCTCGGAATTACAATGATATTAAGATTTTTGCTTGTGTTTCCAATAGTAATTTCCGCAAAAAATTGAATCTTTAGACGGACAGATTGAGCTCCAATAGCCCCTTTAATAACTTGTCCTATAATAGGTAACGTTGGACATTTATTAAATTTATCAACATGCAATCTGTAAAATTCATCAGAAATGCACGTGATAGGGCTGCCTGTATCGATGAGGGCTTCTACCTCGACATCTTGCAAATTTATTTTAATCACAGGACACTCTGTGTTTTGGCATTTTTGAATTCTCTCCTCCGGACCATATAACAAGGCTCCTCTAGGATCTTCAAAAATCGTTTGAATATATCCTTTTCTAGAATCAGTCGCCTCATTACTCTCTCTATTTGAGATAAAATCCGGGGCACATGCTGCGACTGTCGTTAGTTTCCCGACATTCCGCATGCCTCTAACGGATTTTTTAAAATTTCTCTATCTAAAGAGTAAATGTCATGTCCATTTTTCGATTTGGTACCAGTACTCTTCTGTGGCATTTTCTTAAATATACTCTGTCCACCAGAAGTTTTCTGACTAGTCGCAGCTTCTCCGGATTTAGCTTGAATTTTATTAGTCTCAGAGCTCTCCTCGGATTTACTTTGACTATTCAGATTGTTACTGTTATTATTATTAAACCTTTGATTGTTCCAAGGTTTAAAATTTTTCTGAGAATTCTGTACTGTCGAATTAGTACTAGCACCAGAATCCGTAGATTTATTGGATAATACAGATTTACTCTCTTTTTCCCTCTGCATTCCAATATCTTTGCAAGATAATAAATCAAGCAAACCTGATTTCGTTTCTATTTTCTGTGTAGAAACTGCAAATCTTACTTCGAATCCATAATGATCCGCAAGTTTTCTTACAAGCTCTTTTTCAGACATTTCTCCTATGTCTACTGCTTGACTCATTAATTCAGTAGTATATTCTACTCGAGTCTTTTTCTCCATATCACTGTATGTACCATATTCAATTTTTCTTTTGATTTGGTCAGTGATATCAGAATTCCAAAATCTCTATTTGAATTCTTTTTCGAATTGATCGAATGATGAGATAGAATTTTCTATCATATCCCACCAACTACCTGCTATACCTCTCAAAGAACGTGCCAAAATATACTTGACATCGTCTAGAGGCAAGTCCTCCGATCCCATATACCTTTTAATCTCCCTTAAAAATTTCATAGGCTTATCAGATAAATCAGCCTTGAAAATAGGAGCAGACATTTTTTCTCTCCGAAAAGCAGAACGACTCGTGTTTAAGAAACTCTGATTTACTCTTGTACTCCTGTCCGGAGACAAAATTAAACTAGGCTTAGTTATATTTTCTCTTAGCCTGTCTTTTATTGGTCTCATGGGCGAAGGAGATCGACTACTATTGGATAATCGTCTAGTCGAAGCTCTCCTATCTCTTATTTCATCATCTGACCATTTTATTGAGTTATTTCGAGTAACTCTAGATTTTTCATTATCTTTATTGATCCGACTTTTGAATAGATCAATTTTCAGTTCATTTTCAATCTCATGATCTTTGACATTTTTCGTCATTTTCATGAGATCGTAGAGCTGCTCACTATGCTTATCGACGCTAAGCTCATGAGTGCTTAATCTGCTTTGCAGAATGTCTATTTCATTCTCAGCGTTTAACTTAAATGTTCTTAAATCGCTGAATTGCTGATCTTGATCGATTATTACGTCCTGCATCTCTGTTATTAGAGTGCTATAACTTTTATTCGAATTTTCAGCTTTTGTCAATCTGGATAGCAAATGTTTATTGGCATTTTCCAAAAAAACAATGCGCTCTTCTAGAGATTTTACTTGAGAATTATCCCTCAAGTTTCTCTGTTTCTCGTATTGTTCGAAATACTTTTGAATTATATGCTCCACAGCTCCTTCATTTATGGCTGACTCTGGAGTTATATCTTGAGACATATAAATGCGTATTTTATCCGCATCCTCACTTATATTCTCAGCATATGTTTTTATGTCATTCACATCTGTTGTGAGTTGTTGAATTTTTGTATTAATCAATTCAACACCCCTAGATGCCTCATTGCAATTATCACGACGCTCAAAATCTCGTTTTTGGCATCGTTTTTCAAGCACCTTTTCACTTGTATTTAATTTCAATTCAAGTTCTTTTATTTGTCTAAGAGCTTCTTGATAATTTTCTTCGGAAGTTTGAACATTGTTTGTCAAATCTTGCAAAGCAACTTCATTTTCTTCTATACACAAAAGTATATTTTGCATATTCTCATTAACTTGCTCATTGAAAGCCATTACTTCATCTTCAAGAGCATTGTCAATGTGTGTGTCGTCTTTTAATTTAGCAAGAGATTCATTCAAAGCATCTCTTTTTCCCTGCAAACTACCTTGATTCTCCTCAAGGAGCTTAGAACTGCGTGTTTTCACCATCATACTATAGTGTACTCGGCACAGATAGTATATAACACCGCTGATCTACTAAGAGTTAGATGGCTCAGAGGTAAAGCTCCCGTCCTCAAACTCTCCGATCAGAGTTCGAATCTCGCTTAAGTCGAAAAAATTTTTTTCTTCTGAAATTATTGTTTTTTCATGTAAAAAAAATTAATAAAATTCTCTTATAACTCCTTTCGGATATTATTTTTCGAAATTCGTATATTTCATTAGTTCATATTCTATCGGCTTTTTGTCTCCCACACAATATTGCAATATTTATAAGTCATTGACAATATTGCATATTAAACAAATTTAACCATGAATATTTTGAACTATTATTGAAATATATATTAATAAAAAAACCCGAGATTCTACTTCTGATATATATATAACTATTACTTTTATGATAAATTTTTTTTTGCACGGAAAGAAAATACTATTTATACACTAATTATACACTAGCAATTTTGGAATAAAAAAACACTTTTAAATTAAAAGGTTTGACATTTTTAATGTCAAAACGTCGATTTCTTCTTCGACCTTCTGCAGACGAGCGTTGACTTCGACGTTTCTCTGCTCAACGGTTTCCTCTAACACGTCTAAACGTTCTAGAGCCAACTTTAAATTTAATACTTCGAGACGATATACTCTTTCCTCTAACAAGCAAATCAACTCTCCCAACTGATAGTTTTCGGAGGCCAGTTCCTGTACTCTCTCTCCGAAATCATAAACAGGATTTTCCGGATGATTGACGAGCTCTTCTCCGGGCCACGGAAAACTCACCGGAAAAAATATAGGCACCATTGAATCAAATCTGTGTACAAACTTTGTAACTCTCTTTCTCTCTATCCTGGCAGGATCGCCAATGTAATGGTTCATTTTCTTGGTTAGGAAGATAGAGAGGAATGAGGAGTTATAATAAATACACAGGTATATTGATGCTGCAACGTACCGAAGCTTTATTTATTTCAACACGCAATAGATAAGTCTACGATTGAATAATGCCGCGAACGGGCCTTACCGCCGCTTTTATAAGAAAACACGTATATACAGATTGAGCTCGGATTGATATACACATCAATCCGATACTCCCTACAGGCAACGCGCTCATATTCTATTTACACCGCGTATACATTTAATATACATATAACGCGAGAAAAGGCGCGAATCTGCCAAACGCTATACACGAGACGACGCGCACTATTTACATATATTAAACCCGAGGCGAACGCTTTCTGTTTACACGGGGAGGGACAGGACCGTTACAAATTATTTTAAAAAATTTTAAATGAACACGAAAGGAAAATTTTATTTAGTACATTAGTATTTAGTATCAAATTATTATATTTTTTATCAAATTTTTTATATAATTTTTTTAATATTATTCAAACATTAACATTCACTACAACGATTAATAATTTTATTTAAATCATACCAATATTACAAAAATTATAATATGTAATTTATACTTACCATATATAATGTTTCACAAAACAATTTTAAAATAATACTAACACAGCAATATAACTGAACAAACCTTAGCCACTAATTCATATTTTACATTATATACTTTCCATAATAATAATCACAAAATTAGCCGAGCGAGCACTAGCGAGCGAGGCAATACTTGCTAGTATTATAATTAAAGGAAAAGATAAAAAAGAAAAACAGTTGGAAAAGAATGTTGTATATAAGCTGCAATGTAATGACTGTACGGCTACATATGTAGGCCAAACCAAAAAGAGTGTTTCTACACGTATTGAGGAACATAAAAAATCAAAAAATAATATCATAAATGAACACAATAGTAAATTCAACCATAGTTTCAATTTCGATAAAATAGGTATAAAGGATAAACAAAGTAATTTAAACAAAAGGCTTGTTTCAGAAATATTACATATTCAAATGCAAGACAATGGTATAAATAAATAAATGGTATAAATAAAATGGAAGACACACAAAAACTCAATAACGTGTACACACACTTACTACAAAACGGATTATAGGCGACTCTGAAACTTGTACATATGCGTGAGAGCGACTAGTGTGACGTCACTCGTAAACAGACCGCTCGAAAAATTAGCGAGACTCCTCGTTGATATAAAAGCGCTGACTACACCAGCGTATTCTTATTATTGAAACAGTAGCTGAGAAAGCCGGAACAATAACAGTGTCCGTCTCCTTGCTTCTTGCTCCTCCTTCCGCGCCTCAGATTGGCCGGGGAAGAGAACATTCGATTCTACCGGCTGTTGTGCTGATCTACATGTAAGTCGTCGTTATTTGACTTATTGTAATATTTTTATTGTACTCAGTAATTTATTCGAATAAAAATTGACAGTTTCCTGAAAAGGATGACAGTGTTCACCGAAACGTTGAAGCAAAAGGAAAAATGGTTTAAAATTAATTTTGCCTTTATCCAAACACTTGCCTCGGAGAGATCGATAGACTCTTTTTAAAACATTAAACAAACACCGAGGAATATAGCCTTTGAATATTGTGTCACGCAGATATTCACATATACATTCACATTATTGGTTGGCGTTCTTTACCGAAACTTTTTCGGGTAATGGCTGGAGTATCCGTAAAAATTTGGCGACAGATGTTATAGTTCATTGTTCAGAGAATTGCATGTAGTTAACAGATAACTTTTTATTTCCTGCAGCCAACCCTAATATGCTGTGCCTATTTTTATACAATCAAAATTAAAATTTGAAATTATTTTATGAGTTAGCATTTTTTTTCTTAGTTCTTAAGATTAATCAACATTTCTAAGCTGAGAAACTAATAAAGCTCCTAAATATTACTTTATAAAGATAGACAATGTATAATGAAGTTCTGAAATATATAGGAAGCCGACTTAATTCAGCAATTACTTGGAAGAAAACATTAAATACTTTTCTAACCTTATAGCGTAACTCACAAATCATGTTTATGTGAAAGTAATTTTCAAGTCCACATTGCACTTTGTTCATTACATTCATCATATAATATAGAGTAAAAATTGTAAATTAATTTAACCAATATTTATTATGTTCACTCAACAACATTACTTACGCTTGCGCAAATGGATGAAGTGCTGTGGCAGCAGCTGCGGCTGCTATAGATCCTGGACTGCGAGCAAGAGCTAACGCAGCAGCGCTTGCTGGAAATGCTGCTCTCGTTGCATTTACTCGACCCCGTTGAATTGCAACACCTCTTAGTGCAGCCGCTAGAATATAAAATTAAAAAATTATAGTTTTTTCTTTTTTAAAAATTAATGATTAGATATATCTTATAACGGTTGCATGTATGCACGTATTATCGTGTCTCCGGACAATAATATTAGTTGATATAACCCTAATAGGTTTGTATATTTCAGTGTCTAGCAGCAAACACTTCATCGTGCGTGTGCTTGTGCGCGTGTGCGGGTGTGTGTGCGTGTATGTGTGTGTATGTGTGTGTGAGAGAGAGAGAGAGAGGGAGAGAGAGAGATAACAATGTGTCATATTTTGGATTGAGCAGTGGCATTCTTCATAGCATGTACAGGCTCGATCCTTTAGTATTGCAGTGGCTCTCGATCCGTATGTAACTGCGACCTAGCGACGGATCGTATATTCAAAACAACATGCGTGCGACCTACTAGCGATCAGCGCCCGAGCACTAACCCGAAGACCGATTACTGCCATGCGACCTAATCCAGTGACACGTCGGCCAAATAGTCCGAGAGAGCTACAGCGTGCAAACCCCCGGCACCGATGTGTGAACGTGTATGTAACAGTTCTCTCTCTCTCTCTCTTTCTCTCTTCTCTATAGTGTGCAGTGGCGCACTAGCTCATACGATCGAGCATGTATCAATAATTACAGTTTATTATACAATACAATATTTTACCTTATGTTTATGATGATAATACAATATTTTACCTTAATCTCTAACCCGCGAGTATTCTTTTACACGACATGTAAGTATACCTCAACTTTTTCAGATTTTTTCCATCAAGTACCTACGAGTTACAGAGGATCAAAGTTGATGAAAACCTTTTTCACTATCGAGACATGCAATATTCTTTTCTAGAAATTTTAAATTTTTCTACAAAAATATTTTTGAAGTCATATATATGTATGTAAATTAGGGTGATACAAACATGCACCTGAGTGCTGAACCCCGTTTCCCGTAAGCTTGGCCACTAGTATAGACGACGCCGAGATTTCATTTTTTAGATTGAACAATTTTTCGCACTGCCGCAAGCCTTGCAAAGTCGACTAAACTTTTGTGACCTAGTGTAGCAAATTGAATAAAAAAATTAATGAGGAGTTAAACAGAACAATACACACTATTAGTACGTTTTATGAGGGTCTCTCTATAGGTACGAGTAAGACAACATATTTTGCCAGCATCTGAACTATGCGAGTGTACATACAGCCAAGATCCACGGCCGTTGCACATGTGCCGCGTCATGCCTCTATGCACTGCAGGCAACAAGGGCCACTAAAAGTATTCATCAGTTTATCCCAAAAAAAAAAAAAAAAATTTACTACATTCACTTACACTTTTAGTCTGAAGCCATTACTTTCCTTTAATTGTAATCGCCGTTCTGAACACTTTTGTTGCAAAATTGTTTCGGAAACGACATTTACATAAATGTAAAAATTCTGTGATTCAATTTGAAGGTTCTAGAAGCAGCGGAACAGACGATAAAAAGTCTCCAGAAATCAAGCATTTTGGAGCAAATCGACACGGGCTATCTTTCTTAATTCTTATTATTTTTGTACCAAACTTTTTCCAATCTATTAGTATCTATACTGTAATAAGCTTACTAAAGGAACATATCAAATAGAATCAATAGTTTCTAAGTTATATTCAAAAACGTAAGAAAACCTGCTTACCCTACACTATTCTCAATAACAAATTTTAAGTACTTGCGCAGCTCGGAAAATTGTTCAATCGCATAAATAAAAACTCGGTCGGCGTCATCGGCTTCTAGATTAGCAGTTAAGCTTATGGGAATATATATTGGGACGGGGATCCCGTCAATGCTCGCCTGGACACCACACGAGGAAGAAGCTGGTATTTCCAGAGCCAACGAACGAGCAGACAGCACGTAGTAGAGATGGAGGAGGACGGCGTGGCGCCGCAAGTAGCCTGCCGCCAAGCAGCAGCAGTACGAGGCGAGAGCATGAGAGAGGGAACGACAGCGCGTAGCAGCACGCGGCAGCACGACGCGAGAGCAAGAGAGAACGGAACTCAGCGCAGCGTCGAATCAGCGGGAGCAAAAGAGAGAGAGAGAGAAGACGTAATATGCGAGCCACAAGGCGAACGTGCGATAGCAACTGCCGCCATGTTGGCGAGCAAGAAAGTGAGAACGAGTACGAGAAGGAGAGAGAATGTCTGTGGGAGAGAATGCATATAGACAGACAGGCGAGAGTGGAGGCAGCACGCCGCAGAGTACATGTTATTGGGAAAAGATGGAGGGCTACGGCTCGATCCACAGCGAGTGCACAAGCATAAGAAACTAATGTAAGCGTACCGAACTAAAATCAGCTGTAAAATCGAGAATGTAGAGAGAGTAAAGCCAGACATGTGCGAGTGAAGTTTTTGTATTTCGCGCGTATACAGGAGATTTAAGCGAGAGGGCGCGAGAGGGTCAGTGTGCTATATGGTGCGTTTATGTGTAATATTGTGATTGGATGATGCGAGCGTTCGAACGGAAATGAATGAGTGCGAGTGAGACAGCGAGAGACGCCGCGAATCGGCGTACTTGCCGAACGCCGCGAGCGTGCCAGTATCCTTGGAGTATCCAAAACGAAGCCACGAGATCCAGAGAGACAACAGAGAGTATCCAGTGCTACGAGAGAGAATTCCCTCCGTGTGTAATCCACAGCTATTAAATACCTAGTTTTTTCGCGTGCGCTCCAACAGTGAACGGGACATCATCCTCACGTGAGGACGAGCAGATATACAGAGATAGAGACAGGTAGAGTGAGTTTTCATCCAGAGTGAGCTCCATTTCTGCTGCGAGTTATCAGCTATAGAGCCAGTCTGCGTTAGAGACGGCGAGCTCGCCCGAGGACGAGCACACGTCCACGAGAAACTATCTCCCCGGGATTACAGAGTTTAATTATTTTTGCAATAAACTATTGAGTGTAAATTTTATGTCAAGCGTCTATTCATTTTAGCGTATTTCCCTCCTTTAAATCTCGCCCGCGGCCCCGAGTACAAGAAGTTCTCATAGCCGAGGCAAACAAAGTGAATTAGTGATCGCAATTTCGGGCGTCCTTTCTTATTAAATACGATTTTGCGGTCAACCTTTATACGTGTCATCACGAGGTGCAAGGCCTCCAACAGGACGGTGGAGCCACCACGTCACAGTGGCGCCCAACGTGCGGCGTAGATTAAAGGCGGGAAGAAAAAAAGTGAGCTGTCTCGGGACAGCTGACCGATGTGAAACATCGAATTTGATAATGATTGAAAGAAGTTTATTGTAAATGAAGAAAATGAAAAACAATATTCAAGGAAGTATTAGAATATTTGACGCACTTGATGGTTTTATAGTCAGACGCACGTAACTTTAAAGCTTAAAAATATTGTGATAATAATTGAATTTTTTCCAATCCATGGGGTAAATTGCTATTTGTGTACGGGTTAAAACTGTTCGCGCGGCATTGAACGCAGAGACGTGACGCACGCACGCATGCACGCACGCACGCACGCACGCACGCACTCATACACGCAGAAACACACACACACACATATTTACTGATTTCTAAAAAAACTTAATATTAGTGCGTTTCACCCCAGACTACTCGTTGGGCTCATCAGTAAGATGACGAGCAGTCCTATCTTAGATGAAAAAAGTTAGAAATTAAGCTGATGGGACACAAAAATTGTGATCCACTTAGTGGAACAAAATGAACATTATGAAAAAGACTCTAAATATATTTATATCCACAAGTATCTATGCAGAGTAAGGAAATGGGTTACCCATTCTCATACTTACTCCCGACACTGATGACGTCCGTTTGACTTTAAAGATAATGAATTTATAGTCGAGCGATAAATTCACTATCTTTAAAGTCAAGCGGACTTATGTCACTAAAAGTCCTTTTATAATTTTTTTTTCTACCAAGTCAGTGTCGGGAGTAAGTATGAGAATGGGTAACCCATTTCCTTACTCTGCATAGATACTTCTGGATATAAATATATTTAGAGTCTTTTTCATAATGTTCATTTTTGTTCCGCTAAGTGGATCACAATTTTTGTGTCCCATCAGCTTAATTTCCAACTTTTTTCCATAAGTAACATCCATTCTGGTATATCATGTTGCGTCTAAGGTAGGACTACTCGTCATCTTACTGATGAGCCCAGCGAGTAGTCTGGGGCGAAACGCACTAATATTAAGTTTTTTTAGAAATCAGTAAATTTAACCTTTGTAATTTTAATTTCTTTGGCTCGAAGTGACAGATAAATTCTTATTAATATGCATGTATTGTTCTTCTGTCTTTAAATATTCGTCGATTTCTCTGCTTAACTCTTGTAAATTCCACAAATCATTACACAAAAAATGTGCAGGTTAAAACAGCTCTCCTTCATTCCCGAGTGCAATATACTATTTTTTAACGCACCCTTAATTAGAGTACATACACTTATCCTCGGAAAACGGAGAAAAAAGTGGTACATGAAAACGCTATCTTGAAAGATAAAAAGCGCGTGTCCCTATAGAGACGAGAGTGGAATTAGGAATTAAATGAATCACTTTTTTCTTATTAAATGTAAAATTCATATTCTTCATTGCTAATTTGTTAAACAAAAAAATTTATTTTTATTTTTTATATTCCAATGGCTTTTACAAAAATTTATTTTTGTTCATCGGATTAGCACTCAAAAATGACTTATGGTCAGATAAATTTTTATTAATAGAATTATAGTCGAGCGATAAATTCATTATCTTTAAAGAAAAACAATACATGAATTATATGATAAAAGAATATGTGTGGAGGAGGGTAGAGGGGGGGGGGTGTTTATACGGAGCGAGTGGAGAGGTGTGGCGAGTGGTGGGGGTATGAGGGGGGAGCGAGGAGGGGAAATAATAGGGGAAAATAACCAAGTTTTTAACACAAACTTTGGTTAATTTGATGGGAGATTGCGGGGAGATACGTGGGGGGGTATAGTGGGGTGGTCGAGGGTGACAGGAGGGGGTGGAATACCTTCTACCGCTCAAAAAAACTATATAATATAGGAAGATATATGTATATATTTTAGATTGCCCCAGAATGCAAAAATTGTCCGATTTGAACTACTTGCAGTCTTAAAGGTATTGGCCTGAGGCCGGCGCCAGTATTTTTAAGAATTTTTTAAATTAATATTTAGAGGTACTGCGTGCTAGTTAAAGTATATAACCTATATTCGCGAAAGAGCTAGAGTACAAGTGTAGCTTATACTGCTGCAGTTATCCGTATATTAGGAAAACAATAGAATCACATATTTCCGGAAGTGAAAGTGAGGGACGGGACTCGGCCGGCTCAAAATTTTGACCTGAGGTAGACCTATACTTCGGTTAATTATGGCTTTCTCGAAGTAAGGGTCACAGCAAAAAATATAGATATTTACTAAAAAATCAATATTTCTTAAAAATAAAATTTTTAAATAATGATCGTTATATTCTTTGTACAGATTACATCACATTAAAAACATATTTTGAATCGCAAAAATCGGTTAATATTTGATAATATTTTAATAGTACATTTCAATACGAATGCAGAAGGCGATTATTTAGCTTACTCGCTTCGTTCGTACGAAAAACGTCGTATGAAATAAAAATATTTTTATGCATAAGTATAGAATCGTGTTTTATAACGCGAAAGCTTAAATGTTTATGTTAGAGTGGCATAAAATATTATAAAGATATATTAAATTATTTATGCATTCGGTATTCGCAAAATTATTTTTTGTGGTTTATCTAAAAATTATTAATGCAATTAGTGCTTCCGAAATTATCTCGGATCATCTAACTACTTCTACGAATATTCTTGAGGGAATAAGTACGAGAGAAAGTTCGAGTAAGGCGAGAGAGGGAAAATCCGAGCGAAGTGAGAGAGAGAAAGAAAGAAAATCCGAGCGAAACGAGAAAGAGAGAGAGAGAGAGAGAGAGAGAGAGAGAAAATCCGAGCGAAGAGAGAGAGAAATATTGGCGGTAGAGACAGAGAGAGAAATATTGGCGGTAGAGATTCAAACTATAATATTTATGATCGGTTGAACCGTCGATGTCACTCGAAGGACTTACCTCACGCGGACGGTACTCGCGGTAAGAAAATATTGCGGACTTTCGAAAAGGAAAACCTTGGCGAATTATCTTCGAACTTTGTCCGAAGGGCTGCAAATCATTTAGAGGAATTATGATGCCGCAGTAACCTTGAAAGGGCATAGGTATGTCCGCGGAACGTACAAATTTTCAGGAGCTTTTGGCAAGTCAATTCATTCGGAGAGCAATACTCATAGTGTGCACTACTCTGGCAATACAGTACCGAGACATCCGAGTTCCAAGTTTCCGAGTTTTCGTGTTCCGAGTTTTAGTGTATTATCTACTCAGTGCGCGTTATCATGTCCCACGTGAGGCCAAAGTGGGGTGTAGATGCAGAGCGTGATATTCAGGGCCGAAAACTGCCCTCGAAAAAACAAGTGTTGGCATGTTTCTTATACCATCACGTAAATGAAAAGAAGACATTTCGCGAGGCATCCAATGCAGTGTATAATAAACGAAAAAGACTACAAAACGGTGCTATATGATTTCAAAAAAACAAGCATCAATCAACGATCCAGAGAGCAGACGTTCGTCGATGCTTTGGACAATCTGCTCGATATTGCAGATGTAGACGCATTAGAGAACAACATCAGCGAAAACGACTAGCAATTTCTGTAAGCTCAAAGAGGGAAAGGACGTGTCGGATATTTGCCGTACTTTGTTGATTCGACTGAATCACAAGAAAGTACAGATAATGGAACGGACGAAGATATAGACGAACAAACGGTTATTGGTAACGGTAAGTCTCATTTAAGTCAAATGCAAAATAAAATAGAAATGATAATTATGTATTAAGTAATAATTATAAAAAACAAAATTTAAAAAATTGATCATTTTAAGTGTAATAGAAGCCGCAATTTTGTAAAATTTTCAGTTGATCGCCGTTTGAAGTTGTACTATTGAGTTAAGCTCTACTGGAAAATCTATACTCGATAGTACAACTTCAAACGGCGATTGACTGAAAATTTTACAAAATTGCGGCTTCTATTACACTTAGAATGATCAATTTTTTTTAATTTAGTGTGCCGAAACGAAAAAAAAATTATGGCGTTATCGGTTTTTTTTTTACGGCTCTTGGAATGATGTTTTTTTACTTTTAAATTTTTATAATTTATTTTTAAGGAAGCGACATTTTTTTTAAATTAAAATCGTAATATTTGTTTTGTAGGATCGGACTTGTCGAACTTTATTCTTGACAATGAAAATATCAACGATTTATCAGAAGCCCTTTCCTTTGAAAGCGATGACGATAACGACTCTGATTCTGAATAGAAAGAGCGTACACCACGAAAAAAACCAAGTTGATCTCAGCCGATATTGTTGCAGCATTAGATCGCACAAAGCTGAGTGATCGTATGGCCGCACGAGTCATTGCAGCGGTTGTACAAGGATGCGATATTTCTCTCGCCGATATAGTTCTGAGCGCGGAGACTGTACGGGGGCAACGAAATATTTATCGTCAGAGCATGGCTGCCGCTATCAAAAACGGCTTTACCTCTGGGTCAAAAGTGATTGTTGAGTGGAATGGTAAACTAATGCCTGATCCCAACAATCATAATAAAGAGATCGATGTTTTGCCAGTGTTAGTTTCTGGTCATGAAACTAACAAAATTCTTGGATTTGCGAAGCTGAAAAGAGGTACTGGAGAAGCGCAGGCAGAAATAGTCATAGAGCTTTTAGATGATTGGAATTTGATAGAAGCAAAATTAGGCAAACGCCTTCTTTATTTTTCTTGCCGCCATCATATTTTTGAAATTAATTTGAGAGTAGCGTATGAGGAAAGCATGATAGAAGCTACCTCTGTACCAGACGACGCATTATTTAAAAAATTTAAGAAGAACTGGGGAAACATCGATAAATCAAATTATGTGACAGGAATTGATGACCCAGAGATTTCAAAGTCTTTAAAACACAAGCACGAAGTAGCCGAATTCGCTAAGAGCATGTTAGAGGTAAGAACAAGATTATTAATTATTTACTTTTACACACACTAATTCTACCATCAGATAATTCAATATTATTATCTTTTACAGAATCAGTCTGAACGAGGGGATTAAAAAGAATTGCTGCAGCTTATTTTAGTATTTCTTGGAGAAACACCATCCAAAGATGCAAGTTTTCGAGCTCCAGGAGCGATTCATCACGTTCGGTGGACAGCTAAGGCCATTTATATAATGAAAATATATATGTTTCGACACCAATTTGCCAAATTTTTGACAGAATCAGAAATGAATGGGTTCAGAGACATGTGTATTTTCATTGTATATTTTTACATAAGGAGCTGGTTCACTGCGCCAGTTGCAGCTGCAGCTTCGAGGCATGATTTGCAACTGATCCAAAATTTAATGTCACAGAAATATCTGAAAAAAAATCTCTGACATCAAATTTTGGAAAAGATCAAAAATCACCTGTGATGTAAAAATGTATCGAATATTTGTAAAAATAAGATGGCTGAAGCGCTGTACATGCGTGAAAACAGCAGTGCGAATAGCGGGAAAAAGCTAATTGTAAAAAATGTTTTCACACTTGAGCACGCAACATTAAACCAGTTTGTAACAAAAAAAACTAAAATCTTTTTTTGACAAACTAGATTTAAGTTGCCATTTTTTAAAAACCGATTCTAGCATGTGGGAATCGAGAGAGGACTATAAGAACAATTTGGAGATCGTAAAGAGTTTGCAAGTCATTAATGACCGAGCTGAGCGAGGAATAGCATTAATTTCTAAATATAACCTTATTTTACCTAAAGATGAATTTTCAAAACAAAATATTACTCAAATTGTTTCCCATTTTAGAAAAAGGTCTCCAAATTGTTCTAAAGAGTCATTAAAAAAATCTTTTCCTCGCTATGTGTTTAATAAATAATGTAAATCTTGGAGAGAGAGAGAGAGAGAATTTAAAAACAAGATAAATTCTATAGAAACTTAAGTTTTTCGTGTTTTTCACTCTAAGTTTTTGCAGCAAAATATGAAAAATATAAATATTGACCATTCAAGTTTTATTATTATTGTTATTTAAAATAAAAACATAATTTTATTACAAAATTTATTAATATATTGTTTATAACTTATTCATCATTATTATAAAAAAAAAATCTACATCTTTCAAGACCCTCATTTAGAAGATTAAGGCAGGTCAAAATTTTCAACGTCGAAGAGCGGTCAGAGGGTCGCCCGAGGATCGTCCGACAGTCCAAGTTTTATGGTGGTTCTAATATCTGAACGAAAAAACATTCACCTTACTTGTCCTACATTTTCTGGAAAGATTTTTATTTTGAACTGCATTTAAAGCATGAAGCAGTGGAGTTTATCACGAAAATATCCGAAAATACGGTCCTTCTAGGGCTTATTTAAATCATGTCAAAATTTCAGCCCGTAAGCAGCATATTAAGTGACTCAAATCGACAGCCGAAAATCCGGAATTTTAAGATTTAATATCAAATAACTCGGTTAATTATTACTTTTTTAAGAAATAAACTCGACACACCTTTAAATACAGTTGCGGACAACAAATAGTCTTAGGCTCAACTGTTCACTACTTTACGAGATAATCCAATTTGAAGATAAATGGATAGTTTTGCGTTCAAAACATATGTAGAGATAAAATAAGACGGCGTACCTCTAAATATTAATTTGAAAAATTTCTAAAAATACTGACGTCGGTCTCAGGCCAATACCTTTAAGACTGCATGTTGACCCGTTCAAATTGGATAATTTCTGCATTCTGGGGCAGTGTAATATATATGGGTAATTCCATGTGAAATCGAAAAAAATTATTTGTTACCAATTCAAAAATATATGGATGTTGTCCTATAGAGTGTCAAAACACCTCATGAATTTTCTCAGATTTTTTCCATCAAGTACCTTCGAATTGCAGAGGGTCAAATTTCATGAAAGTCGTGTTTTTTCCATTTTTTTGCCAATTTTCATTAATTCATAGCTCTTCGGGAATAATGGCTGAAACCCTGAATTTAGCAATTTCGACCCTCAAGCTTTCCATCAAGCGAAAGTGTTGTATTTTCATCATTTAAGTATAGAAGAAAGTTTTACAGAATTTGCAGTCGATGTTTTCCTATTTCTATTGGGAGGTTACGCAACAGTCACGTTATAAAGGGAAGGAATTCCTGTGAGAAGCTAGTGATGTGAAAAATGTTTTTTCAAGATTTATAATTATTATATAAGTTCAGAGGATAAGAGGTTTAGAAGTTTTTCCCAATTTTGAGAAAGCAAGTACACTCAGTTTCCAGACGTAACGAGACTTTTCCCAAGGGAAAAGCATGTTTTGTTTTGTATAAGGTAACGAGAACTTACGAGTTGTCAAGCCAGTCCTCAGAGGGATAATATAAGAATTTTCAAGTTGATACAGTGGAGTAAAAATTGAATTTTTTAATTTTGAAATTTATAATCTCCGATTATTTTAATACTGCTCATCTATATGTTGAGTAGTATCGATTATAGGATAATAGAAAGATATGTTAACTATATTAAATATTCTGTAGTGTATTTGATGTCACTGGCATTTGGTAATTCATCGATTGTTTATAATAGGACAGGACGGCAAGTTTTTCCATCACAAATTGCATTCTACATGCTAGAATTGGTTTCTGTTTTATTAAAAAAAAATATGGGATCGATTTTTTGTATATACAGAATATATAAATCTCAAATTTCATTGCAAATGATCGTCATGGTCATATGGTATAGATTTCATGAAATAAGGAGATAGTAACTCATTTTCTGAATTATTAACGAGAGTTCATCAAATCCTGAGTCAGATAAGTTTTTTTATATTCATTTATTACGTTTTGTTCTAAAAAAATATGATACTTTGTGTAAATTTTATTTTAAA
Source organism: Philotrypesis tridentata (assembly GCA_018906965.1). Lineage (NCBI taxonomy): Eukaryota > Metazoa > Arthropoda > Insecta > Hymenoptera > Pteromalidae > Philotrypesis > Philotrypesis tridentata. Next base: position 12,927 of record JACCIB010000729.1, on the reverse strand, counting down.
CATTCAGATATGGTCAACAGCTCGGATTACGATTTTGGAGATGACTTAATGATAATCCAGTTCCAATTTGGACCCACCGAAGTAAGAAAACTATACTAATTATCTTATTAAGTACACATAAAGCTTCGATTAAGGGGTTATGCCTGAGTTAAAATTCAAAAAAATCAAAAATTTTTTTTATTTGATTTTTTTAAGGCAAATTTAATGTAGAGTACGCTGCTGAAGTCCTTTTTGTCCGAAAAAATTCCGTTACAAAGTTATAGGCAAAATACTAAAAAAATACAATTTTTCAAAATTGCGTATTATCGATATTTTGTCTTATAGCACTTTTGATTATTTAAAACAATTGCTTTTTCATAGAAAATGTAAAATTAAATGTGTTTACAAACTCCTTTTGAAAACGCAATTTTATTTAAAAAAAATATATTATTTACTGAATCATTACATACTGTAAATAACTAATTTTTATAAAATCGTAGATTTTATTTTTATTTTGAATCTTCAAAATAAAATAAATTTAGGATTTAAATTTAGTCTTGTAATTTTTTAATCAAACTTATAAAGGGGTAAAAAAATATTCGTGCAAATTTAAATTACCGCCTGAAAAAAGACACTTTACAGCATATGGAAAAGGAAATCACTGTTTTACCGACTTAGTCGAGTTTGCATTCAGACTGTCAGACATCAGCTGTTTCGTCTGCTGTCTGTAGTTTAGTGTAAGCTGGATGTTGTGCTGTTGTGATAGCTTCTGAGTCTACTAGTCTTCAAATTTAGATAAGTGTTTGGACTATAAACAACATATGATTTGTAAAGAATTTGTTCTTTGTGAGTATATTCTTGATTTTTAGGTGTACGGGCTATAATTATCATGTGTACAAGATGCCTGTGTGATAGATAGTCTCCAACCAGCTCTAAGTCTACTGTGATTGTTAATAATCCTGGAAAGTCATGGGTAAGCAATACCAATAATTATATTCATGTGAAACATACTGACTGAATGCGTATCAAAAATTTATATTTCAATTTCAGCTCTCAATACTGGTATATCTACATATATAGCACTCGGGTCTTTATATATGCCTTAATATGTAGGTATCTTATGCCAAAATATAAGAAAAATATGCTAAGCAGTTCATATAAGTACTACCCGATAAGTATTCATAAGCATCTTGATAAACTTTAAATGCATTTTTCTCAGTTTTGCCATTTTTGTGATTTTAGGTCCTTTGCCGCAGGATATCTCAGCATCCAGATGATCAATTGACACCAGACAGTATGGAAAATCTTCTTAATATGTTTCTTCACTGCTTGAACGGAGCAGAATTGACTAATACAAGGTAAAAGTCAATGTTGCGTATGTGAATATATGTAATATTCACTATAATTACTGATATAATCATCTTATGAGTTACTAAATATTTAAAATTTATTTTTTGTAAAAAAGGCTTCCGCTCAAGCAGTGAAGAAACATATTCAGAAGATTTTACATCCTGTCTGGTGTCAATTCATCATCTGGATGCTGAGATATCCTGCGGCAAAGGGAAAAAAGTGCTGAAAATTAATGATTCATACATGTAATTGTTTACAATGTAAGTATAGATATATAATTTTTTTAAAATAGTTAAAAATATGTTTAATACCTACATTTGAAGTAGGAGAAAGATTTTTTTTATACTATTAATAAATAATTTTTTTCAGCCTATTACTTATTAATGTCTTTTTTACAGGTTCAACTCAGGCATAACCCCTTAAGCGTACTCTACAATTGTACTTTCGTGTTTGTACATATTTTTTCACTCAGATTTTAGTTTTGAAGTAACATATTTATAATAATTATTAACTTATTATAAGTACACAAAGCTTTTATTAAGCGTACACTCTTATTCTACTTTTATTAATGTAACTTGAACATAATTGTCATGGAGTCCCTGTGACTAATTTATTTAATGAAATATTAGTCCTTTTTAATTGCCAGAAAGCTCAAAGTACAAGAAACCTTCAGAATATAGATTAGCATGCCTTTTTTTCAGCGAAAGTATACCTTATGCTTTCTAAAAGATAACAAGTACATATCAGTTGTCAATCCAACCAGTCAAAAGGATACCCAGAGAAATTTTAAATTGATATCATTGACGAATTTTGAATATTCTAATTTTGAAACTTTTATTTGTTAATATTTCAAAACTGGTCAATGGTATCAATTTAAAATTTCTCATGTTATCCTTTCGACTCATGGGCTTCAGAACTCATATGTTCTTTTTACCTTTTAGATAGCAGAAGATACACTTCCCTTAAATAAAGGCTCGCTCATCCATATTCTGGATCTGTTTGTACTTCATACTCCTTAGATATTGAAAAAAACTAATTTTTCATTAAGTAAATTAGTCACAGAAAGTCCATAACAAGTTTATTCGTTCGACCAGGCTTGAATTTTCAAATTTTGATAGCTTTAATCTTTGCTTATTGCAAAAGTGGTTCAATGAATAAACCTTAAAATTTCTCTCGTTCTCATCCGATTAGTTTGACACTATATGGCTGAGTACGTGAGCAAATGATAACAAAGATTGACCACTACTGTCGCACGCACATATAAGAAAACGTATCCATGAGACGTCCGCGTAAACAAACACATACGAGACTTTTTCTTGATTAACTTTTTTGTAACTCAATTTACGCAAAAAAAGGTACGGACAAAAGTTGATCAGCACTAAATATTCTATAAGATGCATATATTCCTAAATACAAAATTAATGTTTTTCCCGGCTAAATTGTTAAATAAAAAATATTTTTTTTCAATTTTCACATTGCCATGGTTTTTATAAAATATGATCTTTATTTATCGGATTAGCCATTGAAGATGACTTTTAGTACAGACAACGTAAAAATTGAAACCCGATCTCGATATCTTAAAATGGCGTCTTGCTGCAAAATTATTTATTCGAAAAGTTCAAATTGATGTCGAATTCGATTCAGGAACGATAATTGAATCCAACTGCGCTTAATCGACAGCTTATGACGTTGTAAGGGCCGAATTTAACTTATTCGGGCCGCTAGGGTTCGAACAAATAATTATTTTTATTTTGGAGGTTATCTTTGATCGGGATCTTATATTGCAGGATTAGTTATTAATAAATAAATTTAAAAAGAGCAATTGTGTCGTTGACCCTTATTCTGGTCCACGAAGTTCCTCTTACCTTTGTTGTTTTACTCTAAGTCCGTTTATGTGGTCCTTGCTAATATTAGCGGACGCGCTTACCAAGTCTGCGGACACGCTCTGGCAAAATGCGGACGCGATGACACGACGTTGAGTATTTACGGCTTTGTTGTCCGGGCACGAGTATGTCCGCGGTCGCTTCCGCTGGCAACGTAGACGCTGGCTGGTAGTTTGCAGACACGATATGCGCTAATGCGGACACAATGCTGAAAAGTGCGGAAATGCTCTGGAAAGCGCGGGCACACTGCTGATGGCTGCTTTATGAATAGTTAGTATCTGAAGGGCATCTATGTTAGTTTTAATAAATCTTGCGTCTTTAGGTATTTTTATTCTTTGTGCGACGGAGAATCCGTCGTAGAAAAGCTGAGTGACTCTCCTGCAGACACCCGAAACCGAGCAGAGGAATATACTCTAATGGCAACGGGTGCTTACAGGAGAGAACAGCTGAGCCATAGCCAGGCGCCGGCACTGAGCCGCGCCGTAGGAGAGAGAGAGAGAGGGAGAGCGCACGAGAGTAGCAGCCAGCCGAGTCGCCGCCGTGACGTCACGGCCGTCGAGCAGCGAGAGAGCGCGCGAGGAGTGGGAGCGCCGCTGACTACTACACGCGGCCGCGCGCGGCGCGCAGAGCCAGCAGGCGCACCACTGGGCCGCAGCCGCCGCCATGACACCTCCGAGGAGCACGAGGTGACGGCGAACGCAGCCAGCGCATGGCGCTACAGCGAGCGGCGCGACGAGCGGCTAAGCCGCGTACACTGTAGAGAGCGAGCGCGTGTGTGTGTGTGTGTGAGCGCGCGCAGCACGGCGCGTGCCGGAGAACATATGAGTGCGAGAGAGACAGCACGATGCCGTCGCCGAGCATGAAAGAGTGGAGGCTACCGAGCCTCATAGTGTGTAGCGGGAAATGTTATTGGCGGTCGGAGTGGAGGCGCCAGGGCTCTCCACAACGGCATTAAGCGAGCGAGTGTGCCGAAGCCAGAGTGCGAGTGAGGCGAAAATAAAGATAAGAAATTTGTAATCTGCCGCGGCTGATCACGTGACGGCTGTACATGGATGCGAGCGTGTATGAGTGAGATCGCGAGATAGAGCGTTGAGGCGAACGAGCGAGCGAGCAGTACCGATCCAACCTCCTAGTGAGCAGCATCGAGTAATTTCAGAGAGTTTCCGAGAGTTTCCAGAGTTTTCCAGCAGCATTTATCCACCCGCGCACAACCGCGTCTCGTCCTGTATTCGCTTTCGTCGTTTCACAGAGTACGAGACAACGGCCGTACGCGAGGAAGACTGCGAGCAGCAAGTGTAGTGAAAAGTAATAAAAGAAATTCAATTAAATCTAAGTGTTAAATTTATAAACCTAAATTACCGGCTCAAGCGACCCGTGAGACAGAGAGTCTTCGCCGAAGCCCGAGCGTGTGAGTGAGCCCATCCGCGTCGCGTCAAGGCGCCCGCACCCCGAAAACAATAGACGCGACGTGTAGCTCGACTCAGGACCGCGGAGGGGAAGGCCAACGCGCGAGCGCGGAAAAATCCCGGGAGACGCACCGACGTGCCTCTCTCCTCTCGCCCGCCGCAGCCACCTGCCCCGCCATGTCACACTGGCGCCCGTAAACCCACAAAATAAAACCCGGAGCCGTGATTCATGTGTATTAATTTTTCTGTTCAAAACATTGAAGAAGATTGTCAGAATTCCCGTGTGAAAAAGTGCTCGCATGGTGCAAACGCAAATTTAGCCATCTTGGTCGAACGAGCAAGTCGCCGGCGGCCATATTGAATAGTGGCGTCGGTTGCTCGCCGAGGAGGATTGCCGAGCGCCAGCGCGAACACAATGACGCGAAAATAATTTTTTTGTTTCTCCCCGAGGACAGCAAGAAATTAATTAAATTAATTTTTTTCCCCTCTCGAGAGAACAAGTGATTAAGTACTTTTTTTTTCTTCCTCGTTTTAATTTTTTTTCTCTCTTATGCAACGTGCAAGAAAAATTTTCGGGTAAATAATCTAAGAAAACTAAGTTTTGAGAATACCCGGAATTCGCGTGTCGTGTCGCAGCCGAGCCGTCGAGTTGAGATTCAATCTCCTCGAGGAGTGAGACTGGCCGAATAAAATCGATTATCGGGTACGCGAAATCGCAAAAATACCACATAACCTTGTAGAATAAATCAGGATTAATCTACGAAAATTCTAACGTGTCAAATTAATTTTAAGGAAACTAGAGTGACCGCTAGCTTCACCAGCGAATTACCCCACACGCGTTAGATCGAAAAGTTTTTTCTTGGTCCGTGAATACAAGGAGTGTCGTGTAGCCGCATATTCGCACCGAATAATTATTCGTGTACAAACTCACAGCTGCTCTCCGCAACAGTCACGGAAAATACTGCCGAGCCCTGCGCAAACAATTATTGCGCAGATAAAATTATTATTAATCATTACATATTATTAATTTTACAATATTAATTATATTTACTGTACCATATAATTTTCTTTTACATTTATTATCATATTATTTTTTATTCATTTTAATTTATGTAACCCGCATGATTTGGGAAATGCCCTTGACCAAACCATTGTCTGCATCAGCCAAGCCACATTGACGGTTAACAGTCTGCACGTCAAAAGTGGAATTATATTTTTTTCCATACACCCTTTTCACCAAAGTAGACCGGGGATTTAAGTTTTTTTCTCCACACCCTGTCAAGGTCGAGAGCAAAACTCTCCCTCCCCGAATTTACAGTAGTTAGGAATTTGGGAATCAGCTAGAGACAACCATAGCCAAGGTTGAGAAATTCTCCCTTAACACCGATCAGAGATCAGACGAAGACATAATTTTGAAGATTAAAGAACAAATCATTCCGAAACAGAAGATACTAGTATTGACGATGGATGAGAGGCAGAATCATTATCAAATAATGCAAGAATTGCGCAAAAACAGGCGTGTCAGACACCTGCACAGAGACATCGAGAGAATGACACAGGCGGATGTTTTCGAACAATTGGTGAGCGATCGAGTGAGCAGTATAGAATCTGTGGAACTCCTCAAAGACAGACTATTACGATTGAGAATCAGAGAAAGCCAAGTAGCCCAAGCCCCATGGTACGAGTGGGATGAATATGGTCGCGTACCACCGAGAACAATGGAGGACATGTTGCTCCCATCGAAGGCAGTTCTGCGGAAAAATACAACACAAGCAATACCAATGTCCGTGAGTAACAACAACTACCCTGCCACAGCAAACGTCAGTCTTGGACAAATACAGAACGTCACTGTACGTCAGATCCATAGAGTAACCAACGTGATGCAGGGACATGAACAAGGGCTCCCGTACAGAGTGCACCAGTCGCATGAAGTACAGCAATTTATGGACGTACCGGTAAAAACCAACTCAACAGGATCCTTCCAAGGACCTGAGACACATACCTTGGCAACTCCATCAACTGCAGCAACTCATACAACTCCGAGATCAACGGGAGCGATCCCGAAAATTCCTAGCTTAAACAACAATTTACCCGCAGAAGACAACGCCTCAGCAGACGAAACACAATACAGTATATATCAGTGGAATTCACCGAAAGATCATAGGAATAGCACACCGAGACAAATGAATGAGCAGCCAAAGCCGTGCAATGCAGAAGCGGAGCGAGCCTCCGAAGAACCGAGACTAAGATCTACCAATTACGACTTCCCAGTCAATAATGAACGACGAGAGAGCGGTCAGAATAACGTGGCGATCGACTATGGTCAAGGAAAGGATTGGGCAGACCCCGTACGAGATGCTCCTCCCTCGACAAACCCAAGACCTCGCACGAGTCTTCCTACGAACCCAGGCTCACGAACGAGGGGAAACGAATCTAGAAGAGGAGGAAACAGACACGTCCTGGAGCACACCTACCCAAACCCCTACTTCACCGAGCGATTTCAACGGCAGCCACAAATACAAACACCGCCCGCACCCGTATACAGCGTTGACCAAGAGAAATCCAGCGACAGTGAAAACGAAAGAGCATCAGCTGGTAAAAGACACAAAAGGCAAAATCACACCACAGACAGAAGTCGTAGGAACGAACGCGGAAGACGCGATCGGCGGAGAAGGAAGAGCTTGAGTAGTTCATCAAGCAGCGAATCATCAGAACCCAGTGACTCAGATTATAGTACCTCGCCAAGCCGTAGGACACCAAGACGAAGAACCCGTAGTAACCAGAGAAACGCGCAGGCGGGAGCAGCACAGGGGCTGCTGACTCCCCCGCCAACACCACAAGCCCCACTTCAACAACAACCACAATTACAGCGACCCTCACAGGCGCAACAAACCCCACAACCGCAGTCATCAAACCCCCTTTGGAGCCAACTCCCACGTTAGGGCGTTTGGTGATAGAAAAGACTGACTTTCCTGTTCGGACGTCAGTCTTGGAAGGGGGAGCGAGTGGCATGCTGCCACTAAAACAGAGTGAAGCAGATGCAACACCGAAAAAGCCACAGCCGAGAGTATCAATACCGAGGATTGGAAGTTCTAACCTAAAGCTAGCGGTAGACAAACAAAATCAAGGGATAGGAGCTTATTTCACCCCTACCTCAAGTGAAGAAAAACCAGAAAAACATAACCAAACAGGGAACAACCGCAATGGAAAAGAAGAGCACAAAGCAAGAGGTATTGAAAAATTCCTGGAAGTAAGAGGAGAGCAGAGAAAGAAAACTAGTTTTAAGCAAGAGAGTGCCGCAGATAAGCCGAACTCGCTAGCCGAGGATAAGGAAATCACGGCGCAACTGAGGAAATCAGAAATCCAAGTAGAAAAGATTGCGGATGCCACGCCAAGCGGGACGCCGGTTGAGCCTCTGGGGAGTAGCAACGCTATGAGGAAAATATCCGAGTTAGAGAGAAAATCTGAGAAATCAGGGAAATCCGAGAAATCTGAGTCGAAGAGAAAACCTGAGAAATCAGGGAAATCCGAGAAATCTGAGTCGAAGAGAAAACCTGAGAAATCCGAGAAATCTGAGCCAGAGAGAGAACCCGAGAAATCAAAAAACTTGAGCGCGGAGCAGTTTGCAGAACTCAACCTAGAAGTATGGAGAAAAAGAGTTGAGGAGAAAAACTTAGAGTTAAACCAGAGATACTTGTGTGCACCATCCGCGAGCCTGAGCCGAGCCACGTCGCACAAAGCGGAAGAAACACCTGTAAAGGCAGCCACAGATCGCCTGACTTGGGCGATGGATTCAGGGGAAACCCGAAAGAACGCCATGGAAAAAGAGGGAGCAATACAAGAGCAGCTGAAGAGAGTATCAGTGTTGGACAATTTCAACGACGATTTCGACATGGACGAGATCGAAATAATCGAGGCTGCGACGTGGCTAGAAGAAGATAGTAGCGATATGGAGGAAGAAAAAGAGTATGAGCAACTGCAAACAATAGAGAGAGCACTGAATTTACTGAGTACCAATAACCCCGAGCCGAAGGACGACGCCACCCTTGTCGACGTGCCTAGCTCTATGAAGGAGGATGATGGAGAAATTGCGGGAATCACCGTTGATAATCGGAATTACTTACGAGTTATCCTCGCAGGGGAGCAATACAGGGCGCTCTTCGACCCGGGAGCAGTTGTATCATTCGTAGGACCGGATACAGCCCACATCCAGACGGTCACGGGAGCCCGAACACCAATCCTGGGATATTTGGATATCCGGTTCGACTTAGAGGGAATCCCTAGTACCATATCAGCCAGAGCCGTACAGGAAGTCCAACACCCAATACTGTTTGGGAAAGACTTCAGCGATACGTTTAGGATAGACACAGACCATAGAGGCTGGTGGAGAGCCAATTCAGGGCCGTGGAGGGAGTTTGACCGGCGAAACGACCAGCCATACGCTGAGTGCGCAGGCATATGAGAGTTAGAAGTAGAAGATCGCCAAGAGATAGACAGAATCGTGAAAGAGATACTACCTGAGTATTTTCCGGACGTTCTAGGCTTCACCACAAAGACCGAGCACCACATCCAACTTACGGATGAAACGCCGATCCGTCAAAAGTGGATAAGAAAGTCCCCAAAAAAGTTAGCTGCTATACAAGCGGCCGTAGAGGAACTTTGGAAACTAGGCGTCATCGAAAACTCCGCCAGTGACTTTTGCAGTCTACCTGTACTCGTGCCGAAGCCAGATGGTACGGAGAGATTTTGCGTTAATTACATCGCAATCAACGCCGTGACCAAGAAGGACAGCTATCCGCTGCCACCTATGACGATGATCCTCGATCGGTTGCGAAACGCCAAATACCTCAGCAAAATAGATCTCCGGCAGGCGTATTTTCAAGTGAAAATGGAGGAGAATAGTAAGAAGTACACCGCCTTCGCCGTACCAGGCATGGGGTTGTTCCAATTCACCAGAATGGCGTTCGGCCTTTGCAACTCCCCCGCAACGCTGCAGCGTCTCATGGATGCCCTATTTGGCCCTGCCGTAGCCCCATTTGTGTTTGGATATCTCGACGATGTCGTCATAGCCACAGAGTCCGTCGAAGAACATAAACATTGGACCAAATACGTGTTGAAAGTACTGGTAGACGCAGGTTTGACGATCAACCCGAAAAAGTGCAACTTCTGTGTAGGAGAAATTAAGTACCTGGGGTACATCCTCGACAAAGAAGGGCTGCGCCCTGACCCCGAGAAAATAGCACCGATATTGCAGTACCCTGTACCTAAAACACCTACACAAGTCCGCCGATTGTTGGGTTTATTTGGATGGTACGATGAGTTTGTGAAAGACGCATCCGACTTAAAAGCGCCTCTCACAGCGTTAATCCATAAAAGCCGAACATGGTCATGGGAAGAGGATCAGCAGGAGGCCTTCCAAAGTATCAAAAATGCCTTAGCCTCAGCCCCGGTATTAGCGAGACCGGATTTCACGAAGCCTTTCTGCATACAGTGCGATGCGAGCAACATCGCGGTTGGGGCCGTTCTCACTCAAGAATTTGACGATGGAGAATACCCAATAGTGTTTGTGAGTCGAATGTTAACCAAGGCGGAGCGAAATTACACCACCACCGAGCAAGAATGCCTAGGTTTGATCTGGGCCATTAAGAAACTGAGACCGTACGTCGAGGGATATCACTTTACGGTAATTACCGACCACAGCGCGCTCAAGTGGCTCAGAAATTTAAAAGAGCCGAAGGGGAGGTTAGCCAGATGGGTTGCAGAGATACAGCAGTGGGACTTCGCGATTGAACACCGCCCGGGGAAAGAACACCAAGTACCCGATGCCCTATCGCGTATGTTTGAAGCCGAGGTAGCCGCCCTGGGAGAGACAGTTGACAGCTGGAATCTCCGCCGTAGATCTGATGTCCTAGAAAATCCCAAAAGGTTCCCAGAGTGGCGGGTGATCGACGGAAGACTTTATCGGTATAAAATAGATCCGATAATAGAGCCTATCACGCGAGGGGAAGATGGGTGGAAGCTTGTAGTCCCCGAGGAGGAAAAGGAGAGCGTGCTTTCGACTGCTCATGACGCCGCAAACTCTGGGCACATGGGGATCGACAAAACGTACGACCGCCTAGCCCGAGAATATTTCTGGCCAGGCATGTATAGGGACACATATCGATACGTGAACTCCTGTCTCTCGTGTCAGCAGTATAAAGTTAGCCAACAGGGGCCCCAGGGATTAATGGGGAGAAGGATAGTCGAAGAGCCCTGGACGGTGGTAGCAGCCGACATGATGGAGTTTCCCAGGAATAAAAGCCAAAACAAATATCTGCTAGTCTTCGAAGATCTCTTCTCACGGTGGATGGAAGTCAAACCACTAAAAAAGGCAGACGGAAAAGCCGTATTACAAGCATTCGAAGAACTGATTCTCTTTCGATGGGAAACTCCCGAATACCTCTTGACCGATAATGGGACTGAATTTGTCAACAAAAACCCTCACCCCCGCCTTAGCCGAATACGGGGTAGTGCATATCACGACCTCCCCGTATCACGCCCAAGCCAACCCGGTAGAGAGGATCAATAGAACACTGAAAACCATGATCGCGATGCATGTAGAGAGTCACCAGGACTGGGACAAGCGGTTACATGAGCTGAGACACGCGATCAACACAGTAAACCAGGCCACGCTTAGAACTTCACCGGCCTTCCTTAATTCGGTCGCCATCCCACCCCGGTGGGGAGCCTACGACGAAAGAAGCAGATGGAGGGTAGCCCGAGCGTGGATGTAGGAAAGCCAGAAGAGTGGTCGGAAAGGATGAAGAAGTTAGATGCCCTGCGTGAACTTGTAGCCAAGTTTATCGATAGAGAAAGGGAGAGACAGAGCCGAGCGTATAACAAGGGGCGTAAGTTTGCAGAGTTTTCAGAGGGAGACTTGATATTACGGAAAGCGCATCCGCTGTCGAATGCAGCAGCGCACTTCGCAGCTAAGCTCGCGCCGAAATACGAGGGCCCCTTCAAAATAATAAAGAAGATATCACCCCTTGTATATGAACTAGAAACGGAGGGCGGAAAGGGGCGGAAGATAGCCAAAGTCCATGTTAGTGATTTACGGAAGTACATCCCACCGCGTCCTGGCCACCTCCCTGTTCCTAACCCGAACCCCCGCGATGTATCCAAAAAGTAGTATTAGCAGGTGCCGTGAGTGCCAGATGTTTATGTGAAGTAACGCATGTAAGTAACAAGGTGATGGAAAACTGTGCTGTCCTAAGAATACCCGCGAACCCGTAATAAAATAAGATTGATTATAGGATGAGTGACTACAACCCCCGTAGTGCCGCCTGCGACGGAGGAATGGAGGAAGAGCAGCGTCTGAGGGAGGAGCTCCTCCGACAGACGATTGCTCGCCGAGCTGCCCGCGAAAGGGAGCCGCTCCAGGAGACCGCCAAGGCCATGGAGGGTGAAGAAGTGCCGGCCACCCGTCCCGCACCCCTAGGGCAGGACGCCTCAGACGATGAGGCAGCCCTTGTGGAACCGGACGACCCGGAGGAAGATCTGCAGTGCTGCGTCTCCCTGGAGGAGGAGGCCGACGGGAGTGCGGCCTGCGGGAGTCGGAGGAATCCGCCGCCCCGACGACGACCCTCGAGCCGCACCACCCGCTAGGGATTACACCCTAGAGGGAGCAAGGCCCAAGGAGCCGCGACGGGGCCCCCGCGCCGTCGACATCCCTCCGCACATCGCCAACGCCGCCCCCTCTACATCGGGACTGGCACCGGAAGACTCCCCCCTGCACGGCCGGAGAGCCTATTCCCGGTACGGGGGATAGTCTCCAACGAGCCAGCTCGGTGTGGGCACGGCTGGGCGCGCGTCACGGCGAGGGTACTCGGGAGGAGTTCCCGCGGGCACCCAGACCCAAATGGGACTGGACAGAGACCCAGCGCGAGGTCGACGCAAGGGAGGGGAAGGAGCGCAGACGCAGCGCAACCAGCCGGCCGTAGAGCGTGACTCCGGCGTAGAGGGAGAAGGGGAGGTGCGGCCCCACCGTAACGGGCGGTTGGATGAGCCGCGGTATCATAGATGTGCCGTTTCGCGAGGAGGACCTGGAGTCGCAGTATCGGTGCCCTTACGCACCGGTGCAGGTGTTTGAATGTGGACTGGGGCCGGAGCACTGGGACATGAGGACAGCACCCTCACAGTCACCACCTACAGGCCGGCCGAGCGCCTTCCCCCGCCACCACACGAGCCGGAGAGGAGAGCCCGCTCCAGGAGGCGCCGAGGACGAGGTCCGGTGCAGTGGACGGCGGAAGATTAATTCTCGCGCCAGTTCG